>JAUELO010454398.1:0-16913 GCA_032357855.1 Amphibolips quercusostensackenii | reverse complement strand
ATGTTTTTGGAATAGTTTGACCAGTAGGTGACCTCATAAAATTAAACCATGATAAACACTGAAATATTTGTATTTCAATGTATTTATATGATATTTATTTGAAAATAAATGTCAGAAGGTATCAGAGTTCTAAATTGGGGACGAACTAAAGTATGACGAAGTTTAACGAGGAAACTAATGAAAATATCAGTGCAATCCAAAAAATAATGCTTTTTTATCGTTTTACTAATCGTTCAAAAATAGTTCAAATGTTTTTGCAAATCAATTACAAAACATGGTTACTTGAATGATTAATCCTCTTTATGGTTAAAAATTTATTATCTGTTTTGGATATGTATGCAACTATTTTGTTAAATGTTCTCCTTTTTTGTTAAAAATACCAGCTATTATATTTTCCGACGAAAATCCATCTTTTTGGGTTAAAGATTCAGAGGCTTGGTTGGAAGTTGAACTACTCCTTTTGTATTTTATTAAAATTATAATATATTTACTTAAAAGGATAGGAAATTAAATCGCTTCATATTGAATTCAATATTGTACTTTTCGGATCACCATCACTTCTAATTGAAATTTATTTCTTACAATTTGTATTTATATTTAAAAAAGGACTTTTAGTGAGCAAAATGTATCAATCGTAACTGCAAATATTGCAGTCTTAATAATAAAAGTGCATTAGTACACTTTTACAATTATTATTATAACAAATAAGCGGTGATTTTTTTTAAAGTTTAAAATCAACTTTTGCTTTTACATAAATATTCTAAAATGTAGTATTTGCAATACAAGTATTCAATACAATATTGCGTTTATTCACAAGCTGCAAGGCAGTTATAAACCATTGAAAACTTCGCTATTACAATCTAATCTTAGAATATTAAAAACAATTTGAAGAAAAATAAATAAAAAGTTAGCAAGTGCGTATATTCCCTCATCAATTTTTTGATCAGCTATCTACATATATGTACATCAAGTTCATACGTCTTAAATTAAATTTTGTATTAAAATTAATATATTTTTGTTAAAAGTGTAGCTACTTGGTTGAAATTTGAATTGCTTTACTAGATATTTATTTTATTGCTAATTGACTTAACTTCTTTGTTTAAAACGTAAATATTTTACTATTAATTGAAAGCTGATAGTTTTCATTTAAAAATTTATTGTTTTCAAATTTGCATTTTATTTAGTAGAAGCTTAATTTTTTTATCAAAATATTTAGCTTCTTTTTTATTGCAAATTGACCTTTAATCATAATAAATTGTATTATTTAATTCAGAATCGAACCTTTTTGTAGCAAGTTCGTCTTCTTGGTTTTAAATTTTAAAAAAAAATTTGAAAGCTTTTTTCTCTATTGATAAAGAGTCTTCTTTGCTTTAAGGATTAGCTACTTGTGAAAAATAAATCGCTTTAGTCTAAAAATTTTTGGTAGAAATGTTACATTTTTAAAACTAAAATTCTTACTTCTTGCATCAAAATCATTTGCTTTTTTGGAAGAATTTTACTATTTTGTTGAAAATCCGTCTTTTTATTAAATTTGACTTTTTTTTTGCATTAAAATAAAATCTTTTTTCGTTTCAATATTATCTATTACATTTTTTTGGAGAAAATTATCTACTTCAATTAAAAAAGCTATTTGCTTGAAACTTAAACTTCTTGCTGAAAATTTTTTTTTGTTTATGATTCATAATTTTTGTTCCGAATTCAACTATTTGATTAAAAATTAAACTTTTTTCTTTAAATTTTAATATTTGGTTAAAAAGACATTTTTTTTTTTTAATTATACTCTTTTTTTTGGAAAATTTGACACTTTCATTGATAATTCATCATTGTAGGTAGAAAATTCAACTAACTGGTTAAAAATTTCACAATCGTGTTGAAAAATTATTCATTTTTTTGAAAGTCATTTTTTATCAAAAAAATCAACTGCAGTATTGAAAGATTTATCTTTTTTATTGAAAATTCATGGGTTTTGGTGAAGAAGTTCTTGCTTGATAATTTACCTGTCTTCTCAAAAAAAGTTTCTTTTTTGAGGGATTTCATAGGATTTTAAGAATTTATTATATTAAGATATTTAAAACGATTTCAAGAAATCGTGTGTAATTCAAAAGGTTTCCATCTGACTTTAAGTTTTTTTAAGAACAATGAGGCATTTTCCAGTTTTTGTCAAAGTTTCAAGGGATTTTAAAAGATTTCAAAGCACTTGCAATTGCTGAATATATTTTCAAATCTTTCAAAGAATTTTTTTAAAAATTTAGTAAAGTAAAGGGATCTAATAGGTTTTAGGATTTTTTAAAAGATTTAAGGGAGTTCCGCTGAATTTCAATAAATTCAAGTGATTTTAATAGATTTTAGGGTCGTGTTAGAGATTCCTAAGCATTTTTGAGAGCTTTGGAATATTTGAAGGAATTTTTTAATTTATTTTTCAGTGCTATCAGTAATTTAGGAAATTTTAAAAGATCCAAAAAAAATGTTTAGAGATTGAAAAAATATTGAGAAATTTTCAAGGTTTGAAAAGATTGTAAGAGGTTGAACAAAAATCATAAGGTTTTAAAGAGTTTCCTGGAATTTTCAAAGATTAAAATAATTTTATAGAAACTCTAAGCATTTCAGAATATTTTCAAAGTTTCCAAGGTATTTTTATCGAATTTTAACATGTTTCATCATACTTGCCATGTTTTCAAGAATTTCATGTTCTCTTAAATGCTCCCGAGATATTTTAATAAATTTTTCAAGATTTCAAGGATTATCGATAAATTCAAACACTTTTTTTTATTATTCTTTTTTTGTCAAAAATTTGTCTTTTTGTTTTAAAAGTTAACTCTTTGATTAAAAATTCATATTTTAATGTTGAAAAATTTACAGTTTTGTACAAAAATAGTCTTTCTGAATTAAACATTCTACAATAAGGTTTTTTTTTCGCTTTTATGACTGTAAAATATTTTTTGGTAACAAAACTGATATCTTGGGTTGAAAAGTCGTCTCTTTCAATTCAATACACATATTTCGTCAAGAAATTAATTTTTCTTTATTTACAAAGTAACCTTTGGGTATTTTAACTATCTTTGGTTTTAAATAAAGATTTATTACCGTAATAAGAAATTAATTTTATTTTGTTAAAAAATCCTTTTTTCTTAATAAAGAAAGTCCTTTTTTCCTTCTTCTTGACTGATAAATCTCCCTATGTTAATAGTTTGTCACTATTTAGTCAAAGATTCATTATTTCAGATAAAAAACTTGTCGTACGAGCGAATTTCACAAAAATGAACAGTTTTATTTTGTGCCCGAGGTTATTGTAGAAATTCAAGAAAAATATTTTCTTACTTAGGCTTAAAGAGAATAAGTATTAAATTAGGTGCTTGAAAAAGTAGATTTTGGTCTGTAAGTTTTTTGCTCTCTAAATCAAATTTGGTAAAATTTGAGTAATCAATAGTGAAATTTGTTTGATTCGCTTAGCGAAAAGTGAGACAACAAAGATCGGTAGAAAATTACTCATTCCAGTTTTCCAGATGTTTTTGAATTCGATATTGAAAAGCTAATCTTAACGAAAGAAAACTCATTTAAAACTTTACATAATAACTTGCAAAAGTCATAAGCATGGAAAAAGTGAAAAAAGAAAAGTTTAATGAAACGATGTGATGGTGTAACATTCTTATCTCTATTCAAACAGTAAGAAGGTGATATTGTGGAATTCCAAACGTAAATGCTTCAATTTTAGAGCATTGGCTTCTACATGTTTGAAAAAAAAAAAAAATTAGAATTTCGCATAATCTTGAAATTTCAATGGATCAATGAGTTGAAAATTAATTATACATATTCAAGGTCTTCATGTGCTACTAAAATTTTTCAGTTGTATATTTTTCTTATTTCCCATAGAAAATTGCAGTGAAAAGGGCCTTAATGCTTGACGCAGAAACAAATTCACTTAGCACTGAATTTAATAATAAAAAAGGTAATAAAAATAGAAAATATAAAAAAAAGAAATTTCTGAGATAATAGCGCAATCATGTAGCACTATCATCACTATTGCATCAATACTGCGAAGCTGTAAACATGACGTTCCCTATTGACAATTGAAAAACAGTGTTTTTCGATAGTTCAAACAATTTTAAAGAATAAGAATTTTTTATATTAGATTTTTCTAGGTTTTTATATCAAATGCTATTATTTAAAGGAGCGTGGATTATACCTTAAAAATAAAAACATATTTCCTCAAAGGCTATAAATAAGTAATAGCCCATCGTAAGAGAAAATATCACGAAAGTGAATAGGTTTATCTTGTGTCAAAGATGATTAAAAAATTTTGTAACAAATTTCATATGCTTTTTGAGTGTTTTCATGTCTGCTAATTGTTACAAAAATAGAGCACATGCGTTTATAAACATTAGAAAATGTTATTTATAGTAGATATTGTTTTTGCAACAGTTTCAGGAAAAATTGTGCCACAGTTAGGCCTAGATGTTTTCATATTATAAAATAATATCTAATTTTTTTTACGTTTTGAACAAACGGTATCTCGGGGACCTTTTAGTGCGTACAAGAGTATTAATGCCGACGAACGGCATATTTGTTAATTTTAAACAAGTACTTAATACAAATAAGGCCAATGTTTATTATTATAATGTGTATTTATTTTAGTTTGATTGATGTGCATTTATATATTAGTGAAATATTTTTCTGATTTCAAAAAATATTTGTTTGGAGTGGTCTTCTTTATCTTCTACACTCAATGAAAAATAATCATTTTATATAAATGAATAAATATTTGATTAAGCAAAATTATTATCAAATAATCGATTCTCATTCATTATTTATAATTCGATTTTTCCTGTCAAATGAAATATTTTCTTAAACTAAAGAAATACATATTTAAGTAAAAGCATTATTTTATACATATAAAGGAATGCTTCATTAATATAAATGCATTTTCTCTTTGTATTAAATAAATAGACATTCAACCATTATATTTCTTTAATTTTATGATCATTTTTTTTATTTTATGGAACCTTAAGACACAATTTAAGTAAGAAAGAATTAAATGTTTCAAACGTGTCCTGAACAATTCAAAAACTCAAACTCATTTGATCAATTAAATATTTATTTGAAGGACTAGTCTGTCTACAGCAAATCTTAATCTTTTGAGGCAAGCAAACCATTTTTTTGGAGAAATGAAATATGAACTTTCATAAAGGAAATAAAGCCAAAGGATTTATTTCTTGAGACTAACAATGAATATTTTTGGTTCAAATAAAAATTGCCACTTTGAATGACAATTTTCGTGATGATAAAAAATAGGATTTGAGTAAATGCATTCACTTCATTACAGACATTATTTTGAAGGGTTTGCATCATTATCATAATTAATTTCTTTTAGAGTTAGAAATTAAAAATTAAATTTAATATAGTAGCCACAATTATTTCGTGTGAAAGAATTTATTTTTCTATCTTTGTGAAAAATCGCCTTATTTTCTCTGTTTCCACAGCATTTTGTTTTTTCTTAAAGACTGTTATTTCTATAACAGAAATAAAAAACAAAAATCTATTAATTTAATTTAATTATCATTCATAAATTATTCGGATAAATTATTTACTAAATCCATGTTACAGATAAAATCCTCTGATTTAGGAAAATATTTTTATATACATATGCGTATAATATTTCAGGGACAAGATTTTTCAATTTTTCTTAAAGGAAATTGTCTAAAACGTGGCATTTAATGTATAAATAGTTATTTAAATCCCGCGGTAACTATTGAAACCCTACGCTGTTATGAAACGTGAAACACTTGCACGAAAACATTTTTTAGATTAAACAAAAAGATGTCAAAAAACCGAATCCATAAATTTTATCAGCGCGTCGGTTTGTTTTTAACATTATTTGTAGCTAGATCCAACATGAAAAACAATAGTGTAACCAATCATTTTCTTCCAACAAACAGAAACGCAGTTATTAGGCGTAAATAGCCCCACCAATTTTTCATCCCTCTATCAACATATGTACGTCAGTCGGTTGGTATGTTTATTAGCCAGTGGATTCCGGAAAATTTATAAGTAACAGTGCAAAATTCTGACAGAGAAAGTTTTTCCTACGAAGAAAGAAGATGAGGGTCTCTTTTGGGACTTTCGTTCTAACTGCCTTGTTGTTTTCTAAAGAAAGTGGTAAGTAACGTAATTATTATCTAACAAGTTGATCACTACAATATAATATATATATATATACACTATCGAAACATTCTTATCTATTCTGTCAATTTTCCTATGTATCATCAATCATTATGCATCCCTTCTGATAAAGTAAACAACTCTCATAATCCCCTGGAACATTTAGTTACCTTTTAGCTGGGTGTGATAAATTTAGTTTAGAGCAATCTTATTGTACTTCAGGTTATTTTAAGTAATTGGAAGTTGTCTAAGTATGCTGAAGTGACACAATTGTAATCTAGAGGTATCTTGATCTAACCTAATGTGATCCACTAGTAATCAGAAATAATACATATAGAATCCAAATTAGGCCTGAATCTATGTATTTTGTTAAAAATTCGTCTTTTTTAGTAGTAAATTTATCTTTCTTGAAAATTTATAATTTTGCTCAAAAATTAAACTATTTTGCAAAAAATTTATTTACTCTAAGGAAAATGAAAAATTTTGTTAAAGTCATTTTTAAGGTAAATATTGGTTAAAATTGATAATTCCACTACGTTGTTAAAAGTTTAGGTAATTTGTTAAAAATTAATTTTCCTCAGACAAGATTTTACATACAAATTGAAAATTCTGGCTAAATCTATCACACGGTTCGCACACCGCTCCTTGACCCTGACTACGGGGGGCCTATTGTTTCGGCCGAGTCGAGCGCTGGCGGTACAGTCGTCTTCAACAAGACGCATGGTTTGAAATTGAGACTTAGAGCTAGAGGCGGATTAAGGGGGTGGCTGCAGGGACTGCAACCTGGGGCCTCGACTCTGGTTTTATGCTAACAATTTAACATTGCTTTACGGTTCCTTTCTTTTTTTTATTCTAATGTGAATTATTTCATTTATTGTTGAGAAGTCATTTTTTTGATTGAAAATTCAACAGTTTAGTGGAAAATTCATCACTTGTGGTTTGAATTGAACTATTAAATGTGCGGTTAAAACGCATTTCTTTGTTGAAAATGTGCCTATTATGTTAAAACTCAAACCATTTTTCACTAGAAATCTATTTTTTTCCTGAAATTACTTTTTTTCCGATAATAGTTTAACTTTTTTTAAATAAAAAATAAAATATTTGTTTCCGAAGTTGAAAATTCTTTTTTAGTTTTGAATAATTTTTTTTCTTCTGAAAACTAATATCTAAATATAATTGTTTAAACAAAAACTGACAAGGATTTTAAAAACCTAACCAAGATATTCATATTCAGGAAACTTTTTTTTTACCTATTAAACAAAAGTTTTCTCGGGGACCTATTAGAGCATACAGAAGTATTATTAGCAACGGGTTTACAGAGTCGACTGGACTAAGCTTCATTTCAAAAATTCAGTTCTGTTATTGGCCGCTCTCCGGAGATCTATATACTTCGCCTATATAACATTTTTTAAAATGGTTTTCTAATACTCAGAACAATAAAATAGTTTCCAGTTCAGTTTTAAATTATTTAAAAAAATATATTTTATGTAAAGTTATTAAAGAACCCTATTACAGACTTATCACAAGAAATATTTTCAGAACTTTGTAATTCCGTATTATCCTACTGTTTCAATAATATGTGGTCCTGCACTGTCGTTCCTTTCTTTTCTTTATCCTAGTGCCTTCCTTTTTCATCCTAATGTATCGCGATGATGGGTACACTACGGAGAATTTGCATTTTATATCTTGGGTCCTGTTCATGATCCAAAAAGCTATGGTCCCGCCAGTCGGGGTACGAGAATACGTTCAAGCCGCGCGACGTACAAGGACAACCATCTTGTTTTTTGTTTAAAATTCAACAACTCCAGTTGAAGATCACTGTTCTAGTTGGAAATTCAACACTGTGTTTGAAAGTGTAATTATTGTTTTAAAATTGATTTTTAGCTAGAAATATAACTATTACAATTAAATATTCGATCAATTTAGTTGGAAGTTCATCTTTTTAGTTGAAAATTCAACTATTTCAGTTGAGGATTCATCATTTTGGTTGAAACTTCAACACTTTGTTTGAAAATGTAACTACTGTTTGGAAAGTTGTTTTTTTTTTTGTTGAAATTTTTTTTACTACAAATGTAACTATTCTAATTAAATATTCCAAAAACTGAGTTAAAACTCATCACTTTGCTTGAAAATGTTATACATCAATTCTTTTAAATGAAAATATAATAATGTAATTTGTACACAATTTATCTTTTTTAGTTGAAAATTAGTATATTTTGTTGAAAATTCGTCTTTTTTGGTATTAAATTAATCTTTTTTTTTTAATTGAATTATTTAGTTACAAATTAATCTATTTTGTTGAAAGTACAATATTTTTACTAGAAAGTAAGGATTTTAAAGCGGTTTAAACTGAACTTATAATAAAAACCATATTAATTTTACGTAAATACGTACTAAATTTTAAGTATAACTGGATCAATTAAAAATTTGGTTAAATAATTATCAGAATACATGGACATAATTTTTTTTCGAAATTAGTTTAAAATTTTATTAATAATTCAAATATCCATTAAAATAGAATAAGTTCGAAATTACTTTTAATGTTTCAATGAAAATAATTGTTTATTTATTTTTATGCTGTAAACTGATTGATCAATTACTGATTCATTTTTTTACAATATTGAACCACATAAGGATTGATTTTTAGTTTGTTAAGTAACAAAAATTGTTTATTCACATCATTGTTTTAAAACCACTAATGCTTTTATGATTTAAAAATGTTTTTTGATGCACTGATTTAAAATAATAGCCGTAAAATGAGTACCTGAATTATTTTTGGTAAATTATATGTAATATGTTTTAAATATTTAGCAGTATATTTTGATACGCTGTTACTTTCCCACTAAAATTTTTAATTTTTTTAAGTCGTGTGAAAATGTATTAATAAATCATATTTTATTAAAGAAAAGTTAAAATAAAAAAATATAACGTAAATATTATTTAAACATTTCAATGCAAACATATGTTTACTGATTTTTATATTGTGAATTGTGTAACAGATCGAATTATATTTTTAAAATTATAGGTAATAATGTTTGAATGATTTTGCGATGCAGTATTTTGATGCCCTAATTTAGAAAAATGGCCGCGAAAGTATCCGCAAATTTCATTGTACAAAAAATAACTTTTTAATTGTTTCAACATAATTATATTAATTACTAAAGGATATTTGTTTCCGGATGTATTACGTTGATAAATTGGTTCACTTGAAATATTCAAATGATGTCTCGAACTTTATTATTAATAATAGTAATCGTAAATGGAATAATTCTTCGTTACATAGATTTACTGAATACATTCTTTCAGAATCTAATTTTTAGTGGTCAAAAACTTTCAACAAATAAATAATTATTTGAAAATTGGGTAGATGATAAAAATTAATCTTGAAGTTTGCGCGCGTATAATAGTCTAGCGCAACCCAAAAAAAAAGAAAACAGAATACTGTGTACCTCTTATGTTTGCACTGTATGCATTTATTATATTATTGTTATTCTATTCATTGTATACACAAACAGTGCAATCTATAATGATGTGTACGCTTAAAGTTCCAAAGTGTTAAAACAAATTTTAACAACGACATTCTCTCTTTCAGAAATCCTTTCTTACGCACATAATTTCTTTCTGATAAGTAAAACAATAAAAAAAATAATTTAACTGATTTCGCAACTATTTTGTGTCTGCGAAAAATCACAGTATTGATAATTTGTGTAAAATAATTATACTCATGATAAAAAGAACTTCCGACAATCTTTAAACTTTCTTTTTCCTTTAAATATCAACAGTGCACATAGAATACAAGATTTAAATTTTTATAAAATATGTTGAAAAAAACACAATAAATACATAGTGTCATGATTTTGTATTTTTCCATAATTTTTATACATGATGAACACATTTTTCTTCTTTTTTGTTTGAATTTGAAGAATTCTTTATAAGAAATTTCGAGTTAATTTTGTGATACGCACAATTGGCGCTTAACTTGTTTTAAATTTGCCGCACGATAATCACTTCAAAAATCAATGGCGTTATACGTTTTCTTGATTAGTTGACTTTTTTTAGTTGCGCGTGGCGAGACCATAGGTTTTTGGATCATGTTGCATATGAATACTCCTTCATGTTGACAACTTTGGTACATAACCTGCAAATCATATGTATAAAGTCATTTTTTTGTTTCAATTGCAGTAATATTTTATTCGCTAATTCTCTTTATTAAGTTATGTTCATCAGAGTTCGATTACATGTGTGATTTGAGGTGAAAATTATGTTAATAATTAAACAATTATCAAAGTCGGCAAAGCCAAAAATAGATTCTTCATACATAGGATCAATCACAATCGGGATCATTTAGAACCCCAATTGATGTATAATTTAGAGCCTATTTAGCGTTTTAGGTTTCTTTTCAGCAAGTGGGGTTCATTCTTGTTGCAGCTTCTTTGAGACCAAAAATTGAATCTAATGGATTCTCCAGTTTTTTTGTGGAAATTTTGTCTGGAATTTAAAAAAAATCTGTGGAGTGGCCTTTACATGATTATATTACTTAAATATATGTGTTAGGTAGACATCACATCATCATGCAGTGAAATGTTAAGATGGGATACATGTACAAGAATATTCAATACAGGCTGTATTATAGGGTTAATTATAATATAAGCTGTAGGGTATATGTGGGGTAGTATACCAAGGGACAAAAGCGAAGCTTTCTGTAAGTACTTTCGCCTGGCTTTCTGATTTGGGAATCGAACCCGCGCTAGCGTGGCTGACAAGGTTTAAGTGCTGAAACAAAGGAAAATCACTATACCACCTGACCCACAATGACTCCCTAAAGTTGTGTTTGTTTATAAATATTCTATAATATATTCATTATTAGGTAATTGAACTTGAAAAAATTAGGCTTGTTGCAATTGCTTAAGCGATTGCAACTAAAATTGATCACTTTTAGCACAATAAGTGGTAACCTAAATATTTTAAAAATACTAATTATCATTGCCAAAAATCTAATTTTAATAACTTGAATATTGTGGCTAATAAAAGAGCTGACCTGAATTTAAAAATATATCATTTATAAGACTGTAATCAAATAATAACTTGTAGTAGGAAAAAATGCCATAAAAGTAAAAAGTGTTATTTCTACTAATAATAGAATTTAACAAAATTCTATTTTTTAAGCAGATAAAAGGGGTACAAGTATTACTTTGAATGCTTAAGGAAGTATTATATATAAGTTTTAAACATTTTGCTTTCCAGATTAGTATGGGTAAAATTTATCTAATTACTAGTGAAATTATTCAGACTCAATTAGAAAAATTAAACCACTGAAGATTAGTACAAAATTACTAATTTAAATAGTCAAGATCTTTGCCAATTTAATATTGGAAGACTAATTGTTTGGTAAAAAATTTTTAAGGGCTGTGTATAATAATTTGAAAAAAAGTAAAAACATCAAAAACGTCAAAAATAGAATTTTTTGATAAAACGACGCTATGGTATGACATTCTTATCTTTATTGAAACAAGAAGGTCATATTGAGACGTTGTAGACATAACGCAGCCTATCTTAGTTTGAGAGCATTGTCTTCTAACTGTTTAAACAACGTTGAGAAAAATGATGATTTCTTTAGACTCCTTGAATTTGAATGGATCAATGGACTTAAAATTAATTATAAATATTTAGCGTCCTCGTGCGCTGATTTTCAACAGGCTTCTGGTATAGATTTCAAAAGTCTTTTTTTGTTGTATATTCACCTTGAATAAGCTGAATACATTTATGCAATTAGGTGCCTCAGAAAGGTTATTTTAATTGTATAGCATAATCTGTAGAAGTATTTAATTAAAACAAATTTCGCCAAAATTTATTCATAAAATATGTATTTTAGTTGAATATATATGCATTTATTTTTGTAAGATATTTTTTTGCTTAAAAAATATATTTCTTTCAATTGGCCTTCTTCGTATTCGACAATAAAAAAAAACTTTTTCAACCAAATACATTAAAATATAATTCAAGTAAATGTTAAAAGGACCGTTAAAATAAGTATTTATTTATGATGAATAATTTAATTTCGCTTATTAAATTAAGCAGTTCTTGTACTAAAAAAATAAATATTTATGTAAATACAATATTTTACTCATCAAAAGAAAAGCTTCATTGATATAAATGCAGCATCTCCTTGTATCAAATAAATATATTTTTAACTAATTTAATATTCTATTTAGTTACATAATTATTTACGTAATTCAAACAAACTTGAAAACTTTATTTGAGTATGGACAGATTATTTGGTTCAATTGCGCTGTGATCAATTTAAAGAATCGAACTCATTGAATCAAATAAATATTTCTTTTAAGGACTGATCAGGTTTGAGAAAATTTAGACCTTTTAAGTCGCAAAAATTATAACCTCAAACGTACGAAATATTTTTTGTTATCAAAAAAATGCAGCCAAAGAATTCATTTCCTTATATCAAGAAAACGTGTGTTTGATTCTCAAAAATTTATCCGTGAAAGAATATTTTCATGATGCTAAAAATAAGATTCAAGTAAATGCATTTATTTGGTTCTAAATATGTAGCGTACATATTGAAATTCATATACTTTATATAGAGCTAACGATTATTATTTTAACAGTAAAACTAAAGAGACAAATTTTTTAGAAGAAAGTTAAATTCTCAACCAAAAAGTTCACCTTCGTCCAAAGATAACTTTTTTATTATAAAAGATGCATTTTCAATTTAAAATACAGAATTTTCATTCAGAAGTGAAATGTTCTACAAAAAATGATGCATTAACAATATTGTTAAATTTTCAATAAAATGATGAATTTTTTACTAAAAAAAATTTTTTTTGAATACACGTCTTTGCTTCTAAATATTCGAGTATTCAACACATAATTCTAGCTTTTCCGAATTATGTAGTGAATGATTTAAAAATCTTTTGAAAAATCTTCTTTTCATACCAAAAGTAAAATATCATGTAGGTACTGATTAAAGATATAATTACAGAAATATTCGCTAGTAACATTTTAAAAACAAATTTGGAAAATAAGGTATCAAATTCACAAGAATAGTAATTATTGGAAATTTTTTTAGCTGGAAGACGAGTAGGTTGTGTCTAAATTTTCCCCTTTCCATTTTCATCTCAAAAAATACTTTTCATGATAAAATGAAAAATGTCATTAACACTTATATTTTATAAATAAAACAAAATTTATTTAGCAAATAATGATTTAATCATGAATTATAGTAAATTTTAATTTTTACTGCCTGTGTAGAAAATTATCTGGGCAGACTTAGGTCCAGTTGGGAAATAGTCTAGACTGGCTGATCTAATCTAGACGATCTTTTTATGCCCTGATCGAGTGCTGTCATATTTTCAAAAATAGCCACACGAAAATCTAAAACTAAATAATTTTTTTTTTATTTTATACTTTCAACTTTAGTGGATGTACTACATGAGAATACCAATAATTTTTGATTCGCCCAAATTTGAAAAAAACTTTTTTTCAGGATACTTTAATATTTAGTTGCCCTAATAAAGTATAAAATTATAATTAATTATTATAGGGTATTCGCATAATACCTCGTCGAATTAATTTTATTGTTTAAAATAGTATGCTTTTATTTTTTATATAGATTATAATTTAATGGGTCATTCAAAATTGATCATTATTGAAAAATTTTAGAGCCAATATTGTAAAACATAAAAATATGTTGAAAACGTGACTTTAACCAACATATTCATGTATTAACAAGTAGTTAGTTCATAATGGATAGACATAAATTATTTACTCATATCATCCATAAATTCCGTAATACATTTTTTACCAATTTTGCAAACCTAGCTTTCACTATGTTACCATTAGTAACGAACTGCTTAGACCCCCCCCCCCCCCTGCCAATCTGTGTGTCCTAATTCGCCCAAATATTTTGAATAGAAAAATATTAAACAAAACCTAATTTGTTACATTTTCATTTAATTATTAGCGCATATCTCCAATTAATCAATACTGGTAATGTATTTTTAAAAATTTTTGTGCAAGCTAACCGTTGCCTAAAACAACCTAAACATTTGATGGAACGATTGTTATCATAAAAAAAGCTGATAAAATGTAAAAAGCAAATGTAACACGACGTAATTAAACATAGTGAATAAAAAAATATTATACAATTTTCTCAAATTTTTGATTGAATCACCTAATTTTATGTTCTTAAAATATATTTAGAATCTTGAAACTTTTTACTAAAGGTTTTAGATATTTTTACGAAAAGTCCCGTGTCATGATTTGAATTGCCTTCAAAATCCTTTTAGGTATTTAGAAATCTTCTGAAATTTCCAGGACTCTTTTCAAATATCGTTCTAAAATATAGTTTTAAAATCTTTAAAATTACTCTAAGTTATTTCCAAATCTCGGATATTCCCGTAAAATTAAATGAAATCTGGTGATTTATATTAGAGTTTATTAAATTTTTGTTCTTTCCACTTAACTTGCTTAGAATAATTGAAGAAAAATTAAAATATTTTCAAAAGTTTAAAATCTTTTAAGATCCCCGGAAATTTTGGAAGCTACTGACAATTTTTTGAAATTGTTTGAACTACCTGCAATCTTCCAAATTCGAAAAATCTATACAGAATTTTAAAATTATTTAAAGATGTCACCAAATCCCGTGAAGTTAAATGAAATTTTATTGATATTCCTTGAAATTTTCATTTAATTCTCAAAGCATGCATGAAATCTGTTGAAATACCCTAAACTATGTCCACTCCTTTAAAATACATTAAAAATGTGTAAAGCTTTCAAAAATTCCTTGAAATCTTTGAAAATAGCCTAAAATTTATTAAATGCTTCAAAATGCTTTCTTTGTTGTGAATAAATTCTTAAATATATTATATAAATATTATAAAATCCCGTAAAATTCCGTTAAGGTAAATGAAATTTATTGATATTCATTTAAATACCTTAAAATATTGTATGTTCTATGAAATCTTTTAAGATCCTCGAAAATTCAATAGAATACCTTTTTGATAGCTATTAAAATCACTTAGAATTTCTGACATCCTCCAAGATTTGACAAAATGCTGCAAAATCCGTTGAAATATTTGGAAATTCTCTGAAATTCCACAAACCTTCTAGCCTTTAAAGTTTTTTAAAATCTTTGGATATACCTTGAATAATTTTAGTATCTCTTTAAATCTCATGCTACTTACTGCTATCTGGCATTTTACTTGAAATCCCTTTAATTTTTTCAAATCATTTGAAACTTCCTTAAAATCATCTGAAATACCTAAAAATATTCTTAATTCTTTTTATTCTTCTGGAATCCCTTACTATTCATAAGCCTCGTGAAAATTTCTTAAAATCTTTTAAAATACCCAAAATCCTTTAGTACCCTGTAAAATCTATTCAGCTTTTAGAAGCCTATCAAATTTTCTTGGAATATTTGAAAATCTCTTTGAATCTTTGAAATTCCTTAATTTTTTAAATAAATTATTTGAAATAACAGAAAAATATTTCAAAATTCCTATAATTCAGTGAAATTTTAATAAATCTGCCGAGATTTTTTTAAATATTTAAAGGTCTATAACATCCTTGCAGAACCTTTGGGAATTCCTTGGAATCATCTCAAGTATCTCAAAGTATTTTCAAAGACTTCAGCATGTCTTCAAACTTTTGAAATCATTTGAGTAACTAAAATTGATAATATTTCTTAAAATATTTAGGGTTCAATTAAAGTCTCTAAGATTCTAGAAAATTTGTTTAAATACCTTTTTGAAAGACATTTAAATCTTTTATAGTTGCCGAAACCTTTAAAAATAACCCGCTGTAATTCCCTACAATTTCTTTGAAATAATTTGGAAATTCTCTGAAATCCTTTGGAATCTTTTCAAATGTCTTAGCTCAGCACGATAAGCTTTGAAAATGTTGAATGATTTTGCGCGTACTATTTGAATTTTGAAAATTGTGAAAAACATTTGTTTTTGTGTGGAAAAAAATTAAAATACTAATCTTTTTATACCTATTTAAAGTGTTTAAAACATTTAGAATACACGGTTTGCCCACAAGGTTGATTTGTTAAAAATATAACTTAACATCAACAATCACACCCCTATATAAATAATTGTGAAAGTAGGTGACCCACCCCTAAAAAAATATTTTTGCGTAGTATATAAATAGGTCCTAATTTTTTTTTGTCTATCTATTTAATAATTTAATTTTGGAATACTTCTAATTGCATTCAGAAAAAAGTTTCTTTGATTTAAATAAAGCTTTTATGTTTAAAGAAATATATTTTTATTTCAATCAAAATTGTTTCAAAATTTAAGATAATTGATTGCTAATTTTAAAGGTATTTTTGGTTGATAAAAAGAA
This sequence comes from Amphibolips quercusostensackenii, assembly GCA_032357855.1. NCBI lineage: Eukaryota > Metazoa > Arthropoda > Insecta > Hymenoptera > Cynipidae > Amphibolips > Amphibolips quercusostensackenii. The sequence goes on along the minus strand of JAUELO010454398.1, from coordinate 395 downwards.
TTTTGTTCAAAAAATGGTTTCTCAAATTCAAAACAAATATTTTTTTGGCTCTATCTTGGATCATACTACGTCACCTCTACCAACATCAGTTATTTGCAATGTTTTTCTTTAAAAAAAAATGTGTATCATTTAAACTTTTATTTAATTTTACCTTTTTCTGGACACGATACAAAAAAACACGAAAACAAAAGTCGCAAAAATTTTAAATAGTATAATTTTTCTGTATGCCCTTTAAATAATGCATCATTTGAAAACAGAAGACAGCAGTAAAATTTATTTTTAAAATAAAAGCAATCTCACATTTGATACGTTCCTTCCCCCTTCTTTTTAATTTGCGGGATGATAAAGAAGTATCCAAGGAAGAATGTTAGTTGACAGAACGGCGATTGCCCCCG
>JAUELO010454357.1:0-12930 GCA_032357855.1 Amphibolips quercusostensackenii | reverse complement strand
CCTGGTAAAGTGGTGCATTATAAGTCTGAATTGAGTCGCGGTCACCGACAATGAACAAATTTTTACCGAACATATTTTTTGTTAGTAATAATAAGTGTAACAGTAATTACTAATTATAAAATTGTAACAAAAGAAAGCAGCTAAATCGTGGTAAAATTAAATATTTGGATCTCAACATTTAAAAATTTTAAAGTTTATGTTCCATTATGCTATATTTTGTTGTTTTAATTAATTAATGATCAGATTTTGAAAGTTTTGTTTTCCAACGTTTTTTAAATTCAAACGCTAAAGAAATAAATAATAATTAAACTTTTATAAATTTACAATTCAAAAATGTAAAAAAGTATATAAATTCACAATATCCTCAAACAGATTCATAATTTTATTTCAAAATGTTAAGAAAACAAATACATTTTCTTTTAAATTATTTGGAATGTTTTCAAACTTCTAATTATTTTTAAAATTCGTTTAAAAATTCCAAGTGTATTTTTAAAATAATTCTATTTTTTTAACTTTTGATTAATCCTAGAAAATTAACAAAGATCACTGAGAATATTCCAAATTATTTTGTTTTGCAATGAAGGATATCTTCCTAAATCTTTTTAATAATCTGTTGAAAGTAATTTTCAAAATGAAAAATCATTTAAAATTTTTCCACCGATCTTTAGAAAAATTTTGCATTATCTTGAAACCTCACAAAATCCTGAAACAAATTTAAAACATAATTTTAAAATGTTAAGAAATTTACGTTTTGTTTTCAATTATTTAAAATGATTTCAAATTTTTTATTATTTTTAAAATTATTTTAATTTTTCTAAGTATTTTTGTACTGATTCTAATTTTTTTTTGAAACTCATTACATCCTGGGAAGATAAAAAAATCACTTAAAATGTTCGAAATTATTTTGCGATAATTTCGCATGTCTTAAATTATTTTTTAGAAATCTGTTAGCATTTATTTTTCAAAATTAAAAGTCATTTTGTATTTTTCCAAGAATCTCAAAAAAATGTTCCTATTATTTTAGAACCTTTGAAAATTCTGAAACTGATTCAAAATTTTATTTCATAGTGTTAAAAAATCTACATCTTGCTTTAATTTATTTAAAATTATTTTCAAATTTTTTGTTATTTTTAAACTCTTTACAAAGTTCTGAACATTTATTGAAATGATTACAATTTTTTCTAAAGCTTTTATCAAAGCCTTGGAAACTAAAATAAATTTTTCAGAATAAAAAGACATTTCAAATTTTTCCAGGAATTTGAAGAAAAACGTTGCATTATCTTGAATCCTCTTAAAATTCAGAAACACATACAAAATTTCATTTCAAAATGTTAGAAAATATGCATCTCGATTTCGATTATTCATAAGGTTTTTTAATTTTTTGTAATTTGTCATACTCTCTTTAAAGTTTTAAATATTAAAAAAAATGATTCAAGTTTTTTCTAAAACTTTCATTACATCCTGGAAAAATAAAAAAAATCATTCAAAATTTTCAAAATCATTTTTCGACAATTTCGCATGTCTTAAATTATTTTTTTAATAATCTGTTAGCATTTATTTTTTAAAATTGAAAGTAATTTCGTACTTTCCCAGGAATCCCAAGAAAAAGTTTGTATTATTTCAAAACCTCTTAAAATTCTGAAACAGATTTAAAATTTTATTTCAAATTGTTAAACAATCTACATTTTGCTTTAATTTATTTTAAATTATTTTAAATTTTTTGTAATTTTTAAAACTCTTAAAAATTCTAAAGATTTATTAAAATGATTCTAATTATTTTCTAAAACTTTTATTAAAGCCTGGAAAACTAAAATAAATGACTTGAAATGCTTTAAGTTATTATCTCACAATTTTGGATGTCTTCTGACATTGTTTTTTATAATATGTTAAATAATTTTTTAAAAATTAAAAGTCATTCCTAATTTTCCCAGGAATTTTAAAGAAAAACGTTGTATTATCTTGAATCCTCTCAAAATTCAGAAACAGATTAAAAATTTTATTTTAGAATGTTAAAAAATATACATTTTGTTTTGAATTGTTTGAAATGTTTTTAAATTTTTTGTTATATTTGAAACTCTTTTCGATGTTCTAAGTATTTTAAAAAACAATTCTAATTTTTTTTCTAACTTTGACTACATCCTGGAAAAATAAAAAAATCACCAAAAATATTAAAAATTATTTTTCGACAATTTTGTATGTCTTTTAAAATCTTTTTTAATAATCTGTTAAAATTTAATTTTCAAAAGAAAAAGTCATTTTGTATTTTTCCGAAAATGCTAAGAAAAATTTTGTATTATTTTCAAACCTCTCAAAATTCTGAAACAGATTAAATATTGTATTTCACAATGATAAACAATCTACATTCTGCTTTAATTTATTTGAAATTATTTTTAAATTTTTTTTATTTTTGGAAGTGTTCTAAAAGTTTTGAATATTTATTAAAATGATTGTAATTTTTTTTTAAATTTTTATTTAAGCCTAGGAAATTAAAACAAATGTCTCAAAACACTCCAAATTATTATCTGACAATTTTCGATGTCTCTTTTGAAAGCTTTTTTAATAATTTGTTGAAGAGATTTTTCAAAATAAAAAGTTATTCAAAATTTTCCTAGGAAATTCTTTTCAAAGTTCTAAATATTTTTTAATGATTTTGATTTTTCCTAAAACTGTTAATATATCCTGGAAAAAGAAAAAAATCACCTGAAATATTCAAAATATTTTTTTTTCAATTTTGGATGTCCTTTGAAATCTTTTTTTAAATTTGTTGAGATTTTTTTTTCAAAACAAAAAGTCATTTCGTATTTTCCTAGGAGTTTTAAGAAAAACGTTTTATAATCTTGAATCCTATCAAAATTTGGAAACGGATTGAAAATTTTATTTCAAATAGTTAAAAATTTACATTCTTTAAAAATTATTCGTAATGTTCTTAAATGTTTAATTACTTTTGAAATCCGTTAAAAAATTCTATGTACATTTTGAATTATTCTAATTTTTTCCAAAACTTTCATTAAATCCTGGAAAACTGAAAAAATCACTTAAAATGTTCTAGATTATTTTTTTTAAATTTTGAATGGTTTTTGAAATCTTTTTTAAATAATCTGTTAAAATTAATTTTCCAAAATAAAAAGTCACTTCAAATTTTTCCAGGAATTTCAAGAAAAACGTTATATTATGTTGAATCCTTTCAAAATTCGGGAACAAATTCAAAATTTTATTCAAAATGTTAAAAAATTTACATTTTGTTTTTCATTATTTGGGATGTTTTTAAATTTTCAATTATATTTTAAATTTGTTCAAAAATGCTATGTACTTCTTTAAATTGTACTGATTTTTTCAATAACTTTCATAAAATTCTGAAAAACTAAAACAAAATCACTTCAAAATGTTCTAATTTTTTTTCTTCAATTTTTGGATATTTTTTAAAACTTTTTTAATAATCTGTTTGAAATAATTTTTTAAAATAAAAAGTCATTACAAATTTTTCCAGGAATATTAAAAAAATTTTGTATTATTTTAAAACCTCTCAATATCCTAAAACAAGTTCAAAATTTTATTTCAAAATGTTAAATAATCTACAGTTTGTTTTTTAATCCTTTGGAATTTTTTCAAATTTTTAATTATTTTGGAAATTCTTCTAAAAGTTCCAAATATTTTTTTTAAGATTTTAATCTTTCTAACGCTTTTATTAAATCCTGAAAAATTAAAAAAAAAATCACATAAAATGTTCCAAATTATTTTTTGACAATATTCTGTTTCAATTGAATTTTCAGGATAAAAAATCATTAGGAATTTTCTCAGGAATAAAAAAAAAATGTATTTATCTTTCATAATTTTTTCGACTCTTAAAATATGTTAAAAAGGAATTAACGTTGAATTAAAAAGTTGAACCTTAAATTTTTCAATCATTTCAAAAAATTATTGTTAGCATTTATATTTTTCATAAATGATATCATATACTTGGATTAGAGCATCATAAAAAAATGTTAGCTTAAAAGCCGGTTTGTCAACTTTACTTAGGAAACAGCAAAAACTGCAACTTAATTATTTATCTGCAAAACTTACCACCAAAGCAACTTTCAGCGCAAGTGTCTTTACAACCATGAATACAGTATGTTGGATAAAGGGCAGTTCTTGCCTAAAACGCATAATTGATTTTCATATTGACATTTTTTGTCTACAAATTAGGTTTTCAATGCAAAAAAATAAAAATAAATATTTATCTACTCACACGGCAGTTTTCCAAGCAGGATTTAACTTTCTGACGCTTAACGCCCTGACCATCGTCAGGAAGAACAAAATAATTGATTAGATATATACAAGTACGAATATTGTATGTATAAATTATTTTGTAATTTTATTATTTATTACTAAACAAGCAGTTATTTTTCAATTTTAATAATGAAAGAACTGCCTTCTGAGAAAGCAAATTTATATTTTTGTTTGATGATTAAGGAAACAAACAGTGCTAGGTGAGTAGCATTTGAGCACAAAAGAGAAGACTCATAGGATTGTGATTCTTAACCATTTTTTAAATTGTTATTACTAAGGGACTTAGAAAAATTTATAAGTCATTATAAAATGTGAAATTATGAAAATTGAACTCACCACAGGATCGGAAATTGCAAAGGGCAATAAAGCTGCAATTGCTATAAAAATAAAATGTGCCAAAATTATTTTACGGTATGATTTTTAGATTAGAAAGTTTCCACGACTTTTCCAGAAAATTTTAACAATTTAAAACTTATTTTACAATTTTAATTTTTAATTACAAACAACCGGTCGGAATAGTTATTTTTAAAATTGATGAAAAAAATTTAACACTGATGTTATAAGGTCTATGGATCTATCTTAGAGACAAAAGATATAAGAAAAGGTATTGGGATTTAAAAAATTCTGGAGGTGGTATTTCTCAACCGATTTTAAAGTTTATATCTTTAAATATAATAAATATAATTATATAAAATAAATAATTTTAATCTTTAAAAAATTTATTTGTTTTATATGTTCAATTACTGACCATTTTTATTTTAAGTAAAGTAACTTCTTTTCTTGCATGATGGATCCAAAAAATAACGAAACACCTGAATAATTTTCGAGGTAAAATATTTTTTCAAAAAGCCAAGGTCATTCTCGAAAAAACTTTTAACGAGGAATCTGAAAGTGACCTTCGATTTGACTTTGAAGTTGACCTTCAAGGTAATTTCAAGGTCTACTTTGTTTGTTTTGGGGTTGAAGGTCATTATTGACTCATGACCTGAGTACATGTTTGGACGTTAAATTTCCGACTCTTTTGATTGCAGTTGTCAAAAATAGGGGTTTCCATTTTCAAAAAAAGTTCACATTAAAATAACATTAAGGTTTGAGCTCAAGGTCAAATTCAAGGTCACTAGTGGATTCCTCCTTAAAAGTTACTCTAAGAATGACCTTGGCTTTTTGAAAAAATATTTTACCTGGAAATTATTTCAGTTTTTCGTTACTTTTTAGACAGTCTGTATATAAGATGTTTAAGAAGAAAACGTTTCTTTGGATCGCTTCTTTTTATCAAGAAAAATACACTGACAGAAGAGATTATCATTCTAAAAATTTTTTTATAATTATTGAAATTATTTTGATATTCTCATACAAAAGATTGCTATTAAGTAGAACTATCAACCAAGTAGTTGAATTTCGGCCGGAAAATAATAATTTTTCACCAAAAAAGATAAATTCATCAGTTGTTGACAAAATACTTAAATCTTCAATTAAAAAAAAAATAGAAAATATAAATTTTAATCGAAAAGTGGTATAGTTAAGTTTTTTGTGAAAAAGTGATTTCTAAAGAAAAAATTAGACTTTCAACGAAGCAGGTCAACTTTAACTAAGTTTTTCCAAGAAGTTTCAACTAAACAATCAAATTTGCCACTCGTGAAAATTAATTTTTAGTTAAAAATTTATTTTATAGCAAAATTAATTTAAAAAAAAAATTGTTAAATTTTCAACTGAAGAGTTGAATTTTCAAATAAAAATATAAATAGTATATCATGAATAAGATAGGTAATTTTTTAATTTAAAAAATTGATATTTAGAAATAATTTTCAACAAGATTTCTAAATTTTCTTCCAAAAAAATGAAGTTTCAAGTGAAGAAAAAATAAATAAATTTTTTCACAACGAAACTCAATTTTCAAGCAAGTAATTGAATTTTCAACAAAAAATGTAATAATAATAACTAAGGTGAAAAAATTAAATTTCAAGAAAAAAACAACTATTTTTTATCAAATTAGTTCAATTTTCAACCAAAAAAATTTTGTTCAAACTAAATTGTACATATTTTTACTAAGCAGTTGATTTAAAAAAAAATATATCCATTTTCAACCAAAAATGTAACAATGAAACTTTTACCTGAAAAAATTAATTTTAAACTAAAAAAAAAAGAACTCATTCGAAACAAAATAGTTTAATCTTGAACAGAAAATTTTTTGCAATTTGCCTTACTTTCAACAAATTAATTAAATTGTTGACACTAACGAAAAGGTCTTAACTAAATTGTACATATTTTGAGCAAACAGATGATTTTTACCCAAAAAAGTATCAATCCTCAACCAAAAATAAAACAGTGAAACTTTTAGCAAAAACAATTAATTTCAAACCAAAAAAAAAAACTATTTGAAAAAAAAATAGTTTAATTTTAAGCAATTTTTTTTTAATTTGCTTAGATTTAAATAAAGTAGTTTAATTGTTAAAAAAAAGCATTCTCAGAAATCATGTGACAAATTATATCAAACAAAATTATATCACAAAAAAGACAAATTTTCAAAAATACAGCCAAATTTTGTACTAAAATTTTTCATTTAAGGAAAAAAAAAATATCAATTCAATTTTCGAATTTTCGAACATGAAGAAAACATTTTCTACAAAACAGTTGAATTTTTAACACGAAAATACAAATTCTAACTACACAGTTGATTAAAAAAGCAAACCTTTGATTTGAAAAGATTAAAAATTCATGTTCAAATGTGCGATTTGAGTGAATTTGTTTATGACAATGTTGAATGTTGTCAAGAAGCAATATTTTCTATGCTTCTATCATTCACTAAGAAAGAAAAGTGACTTTGTTGAAAAGGAAAATTTTCTCGAAGCAAATAATAAATTAATTAAATTGTCATTTTAGAATTGGCCCTAAAAGACCTATTTAAAATTAAATATGCTATAATTAAAAAAAAAAGAAGCTTTAAAAGCTTCAAAAGTTAAAAATAATCATCAGGCTATTCATATTTTAACAAATATGAAATATGATGAAGTTAAAAAATTTTCACATTAAAGCTGAGCTGAAATAAATCAAAATTAATTATTTATATATTTTGCAAAGGGATCACTTACTTAGAATAAAAACGAGTTTCACATCTCGCCTCATTTCGAAAAATGAATAAATTTTAATACAACTTTTTTGTATCTGCATATGAAAACAGTGATAACAGATGTTATTAAAATTGTCGTATATACAAACCGGAAATGTAGCGTATGCCAAAAACATATTTTCGAGGTTTCTTATCAGATAAGACCAAAATGACATAGAGGATAAATGATGAAAATATTTTTCTTTATTTTGATTGACATTAATTTCTAGGAAACAGAGTGATAAACTGAAAGCCATGGCTTTCTCAAGTGTACGTGAGTTTCATTAAAGATTTCACATTAATAAACAAATTAAAAAAATTTAATGTAAATTATCGTCAACACAACGATCCCATTTCCCAAAATGTGACTTAGTATCCAGGAAAGACAAATATGTATCTAGTTCATGACTTTGCATATTACAACCATTTTAAAAATATTGTAAGCAGTGTAGATTACTTTAGTGACATTACAAAATACAGGTGTTTTTGCTTTAAAAATCCTAAATTATACGACAAATTTTTTTTCAATTTACTTAAGATTTACCTAAATTAGATTCAGTTAAATTTTATTTTTCAATTCAATTCTTAAATTAAATTTCACACTTATGTGAAAGTTGCCTCAATCATTTAAAAAAATTATTAAGACTGAAAATATGCTTATACTTACATTGAAGATTTTTAATTATATTTACATCTTCTACTTTTTATTGACTCAAAAAAGAGTTTGATTAATATCAGAAAATAAATAAATCAGCTCATTTGTATTTTTATTTTATTTTTTCATTTGTTATTAAGCTTATAAAAATATAATTTTCTTAAAAATCTTGCGAAAAATCAAACTTATTTTTCAAGGTTTTAGATATGTCTAATTCAGATTTTGACAAAAAAGTTAATTTTTAACCAAATAGTTGAATTTATAATCAAAAAAGTTAAATTAAAATTTAAAATTTCAACTTTTTCGCTTTTAAACGAAAATACGAATTTTAAAACAGCAATGTAATATTTAATATTTAAACTAAAAAATAGTAGATTATATAAAGTAGGCGAATTTTAAACCAAATAGTTCAATCGTGAAGCGAAATCTCTTAATTCTCGAGAGAATAGACAAAATTTTTACTAAAGATATGAATTTTTTACCATTCTTCAAACTAACTCAAATTAGTCCTAAAATTAGGAAAAATATTTAAAAATGAAGAAAATGTCATGAAAATCTTTAAGATTTTTTGTCATTATTTTTAGAAATATTTTGAAACTCTTTTTTCAAAAACTAATGTTTAAAAATTTTTAAAAGTAATAATTTGAAATTTATTCGGGGATCTTGAATAAATTTTTTATATTTTTTTGATATCTTTCAAAATTCTTAGAAAGCTTAGCTTCCAGAAAATTTCAAAAATTTACATTTTTTCTAAACTTTTTAGAAAAAATAAAATTCAGCTTGTATTTTTAAATCTTTTCAAAACTTCTGAAGTTTCAAAATGTTTTTAAGAGTATAGAGTTTTTTCCTAAAATTACTTTAAGATTCTGTAAAATAAAAAAAATTGTTTTAAAAGCTTCAATATTCTTTTTAGAAAATTTTTGTGGTCTTTTGAAATGTAAAAACAACTTATTAAAATTTTTTTTTATTAGTTTTGAAAAATTAAAAATCACTTTGATTTGTACAGATAAAAAAAATTTGTTGTATTACGTTAAAAACTTTCAAAATCCTAAAAAAGCTTCATCCTTATACTTCAAAATTTTCAAAATTTTCTTTTTTTTAATATAGAAAAATATTCATTTATCTTTTTAATTTTTCATAACTTTTAAACATTTATTAAAAATTATTTAAATTCATCATAAAACTGGAAAAAAGATAATATTTGAAAAATCGCTTCAAGGTTCTTTTACATTTGCACACCCTTAATATCCAACTAAATGGATGAATTTTCTGCAAGGATAAATTTTCCAATAAAAAAGACAAATCTTTAACAAACAAGTTACATTAATAATGAAACAGATAAATCTTTACTCATATAAGTAATCTTTAATACAAATAGTTTAATTTTCTTTAGAAAAATTATTTTTTAAACAAAAGAAAAAAATTTTTAACAAAATAATAACACAATAATAAATTCTTAACTAAAATCATAAAATTTTCAGCAAAAAAAGATAAGCCTAAACGGAAAAAAACGTTAACATAAGAATTTGTTCATCGAGTGACACAGTAACGAGCTTACTATAAATTTCTTTTGTTCTCAATTTAAGTAAGGTTTCACGAGAAAAAGTAAATCTTTTAATGTGTAATATTCGGTACTGATTCGTTTTGAAAATAAGCTTAATAAATTTTATATCTGCAATTCCATATATACATCCATTATGTAATGAAAGCCTGGTAGGCGGAGTAAGAATCCTGGCAGGAGGATACGCTGCAGAAACATAGTTGTCAAGAGCATACTTGACATGAGGAGACCTTTAATAAAAAGAAGAAAAGACTTTTTCACGAATTTATTTTTTTCATTGAAAACTTATTATTTTAGTCTAAAATCTATCTATTTTCATAAAAAGTCGTTTCACTCTTTGTTGAAAATTAGTCTTTCTACTAAAAATTTAACTAGCTGATTTTAAGTCGCAAATTAAACTTTTTATATCAAAATTTAACAAATTGGTTAAAAATTATTCTTTTTCAGTTTTCAATTTACTATTTAGTTAAGAATTAATCTTTTTAAGTTAAAAATGTATCTACTTTGCTTAAAATTTAACTATCCTGTAAAAAATCATTTTTTCGTTGTTGATAAATAATTCGTGCAACTAAAGATGTGACTGTTCCATATTTGGCCAAATTTTCAAAAAAATTGTTAAATCTTCAACTCAAAATTTATAGCAAAAGTGATAGTTTTTGCAACAAAAAGACGAAGTGTTAACACAATGGTCAAAATTTTAAATAGGAAAAATTTTCGGTCGAGATAGAAAAAAAATGTCAAACAAATTGTAAGATTTTCAAAACCGAAAGGCGAATCCTCTAGAAAAAATTTCTATTTAACAGATGAGCAAAAAAAAATTGTTAAAAAAATAGTTTAATTTATAATAAAAGAGATGGATTTTTAACTAATAATATAAATTTTCAACAAAGTAGTTCAATTTTCAACCAAGTATTTGAATTTCTGAACAAGAAGATTGAGTTGCTATCAAAAAAGACAAATTCACAACAAAATACAACATTAACAGCTGATCTTAATTTAGCTAATGTTTTGCGAGGGCAAGTGTATCTTCCAAACCGATATGTTCGGTGCATATTCGTTCTGGCAGTAAGACGAATAAATTCCATTTCGGCAAGGTCATATCCAAGTCCGTCATTAGAAGGCAGCCTAGTAGGTGGAACAATGTTCCTGGCAGGAGGATTCGCTGCATGGGGAGACTTGACAGGAGGATACTTGGCAGGAGGAGACCTAGATCTAGTCCTCTCAGGTGGGGGAGACTTGGGAGGAGAACGATTGAGGTCAAAGCGTTGTCTATTAGGTAAGGACCCGCAACTCAATTCTGCAATAAGAAACAGAAGATTACATTTTTTTGAAGTTTGTGAGGAAGGACAGAATACCATTTTAGAAAATTTGTCTAAATTTCAGAATTAGTCACATAAAATTTCATTTCATTACCCTGGCCATTCATGAGTACTATACTTTTCTCTTCTCTGAAAAATTTGTACGCTATTCGTATGAATTCTTGAATCTTTAAATAATTAGGATTTTCAAAGGTCTGACCAGTAAAACATTTTGCCATAATTTGAATTAGGGGCCTACATTCTATAAACTGCTGTCCAAAAACTACGGTCGGTAACAGGGAGTGGAAGAGCATCATTAGATGTAACATTACGATTTAAGGTAATGTATAGAACGTTTTCTAATAATAAATTGCAACAAAGTTTGCGAATTTTGCAAAAGATTGTCCTGCAACAATGAAGTTTAATAATAGCTTTATAAGTTTTAAAATTAATTTCACATTCTAGACTTTACAAATTTTTCTTGTTTTATTAAGAATTCTTATTTTTTTCTCTATTTTGTTACAAGATAATTCTTTCAACTATAAATTTAACTTGTCCATTTTTTGTGGCAAACTAAGATTTTTGAGCAAAAAAATCCAGCAAATTGGCTGAAGATTAAACACCTTAATTTTAAAATTCGACTATTTGATTAAAAAATAATTTTTTTTATTAAAAAATGTAACTATATCTTAGTGTACGGAAAAAAATGATTATTCTCAAAAAATAAATTTTACATATAACAAGTATATTGCTCTCAGAAATGAATGATTAGAGGAAAAATTTACGAAAACAAACTATCAGCACATTTGCAATTATAAAAAACGTAAATAAATTAACAACTATTCCACTGCCATCGGTACAACATTTTCGCCTGCATTTTTGATTAGCTTGGGTTTCTTTGGGGGTCTTCAGTAATTTCAAAAAATGAGCATGCAAGCTGCCATCTTTTCGTTTTAGAAGTACCCGCTTTTCCGTAACAATAGTATCAGACGAAGTGAGAAATGCGTGTGAAACATCTTCATTAGTGTTTATGTTTGGAAGTTTTTGAGAACGATGCTCCCTAGCGGCCTTAAATTCTTTGTTACAGACTTCCTCAGCTTCTACAGAAAGTTGGTTGATAGGTAGCATTGCGTTTTTTATTACGGCAGAACCATGAATTAATATTTTGTGTACTGAAGGAGGCATCGGGTACCAAGGATATTTTTCTACCAAAAGTTTTGCAGTTTGCAAACCCAACTCAACGCAAGCTCGGTCAAGAATGTCATGACCGTATGGAAGGGCCTGTAAAATTACAGAAAATTAATAGATTATGGCTTGATCAATTTTGATAACAGATGCAGACACTTCTTCATTTGAGAAAAATCTGCGAGCATTGGTTCCGTCATTAGTTGTGCCACTTTATCCGGATTTTGGGACATCAACCGACAATTCGACTTTCCTCTTGAAATATTCTTGAACATCCTTCTTTCGTCTGCAAACTGGAGCTTACTTTCATCACCTTGTGTTTGCTATTTCTGCATTTAAAGCTTATAAGATCGTTTCCAAGCGTGAAATGTTAATAGACCAAACTGGAACATTTTTATATCATTAGGTTTGCTGCAAACGCAATCGATTTTATTAATTTCGGTCAGATAAGCACCACATATGTAGCACATTTAACTAAAAGTTGACGCTATTGCACTGCAAACCTTTTTATCTATTATTGTGAATTATAGGTGATGAGTTACGGCAACTTTTTTCCGTTAACATCGCACAAAGAAGGACGCAGATCCTAAATTTGCTTGTTGATCCGTTCTTTCAATTTTAAAGTTTCTGCTGTAACTTCCTTCATAGAGTAAAAACCAATAAGTCTGCAATAACGCGTAAAAGATGGCCATGGATTCTGCCAGAGTAATATTCCATCATCAGAAGTTGGATGAACTGACATTAATTGTAATGCTGCACAAGATGCCAGGAACATGCTTCGATCAGAAAAAGTATGATTATTCGTTTCAAGCTGAAACTTCTGCTTATATCTGCTTTGTCCAGAACTGCCATCGCA
>JAUELO010454340.1:0-12931 GCA_032357855.1 Amphibolips quercusostensackenii | reverse complement strand
CGATGTCAGCACCCTCTAAGCTATGAAAGGCCGCTTTTTTCTCTATAAACGCTATTCTGGAAACTCCTATGTCAGATTTCACCCACTGCCAGGAGCGAAACGTCAATCACCCGAAATTGCATTTAAGGTGAAAAACTTTTCATTGTACTTTTGCAATTCACTGCACAGTTAAGTCTTGCTCTCTTTGCTTTAATTTTCTCTATAATTTTTAACCAAAAAGAATCTATTAAGAAAATAATTATATGTTTTCCTATATCCTTATATCTGCAGTCGCCACCTTGAGCTCTGTAAGTAATTTGAAATTTTCTATGTGGTAATTGCACAATGTTAATACCAAAATAAGATTGTTTACTTTGATTACATGTACTGTTTATCTCAAGTTTAAAAATAAGCAATGTTGAAAATTATTTCTTAAGTGAAAAAATATTCTCTTTGTTCATGATAATTCATTTCAAAAGATAACTTACGGAGAACCCTGTGAAAACATACTTCAGGTAAAAGTGGTTTATTCCATAATATTCAATTAGCGTTTTATGTTTCTGCCTCCTTTATTGTTAGAAGTTACAATTCTTATTCATTCTTGATGATGTTGGGCCTGGTGTATTCCTCAAAAGGTTCTCTACAAATTTCTTTGGTACATTTTGATCAAACAAATATTATTCTAAAAAAATACTTTGTATAAAAATAACAATTGTATGATTCTTGAACAGAATTTTAAATATAAAAACGTATAAAAGAGATTTGTTGAAAAAATATTTTTCTCAATTTTGTAAATTATTTTTAACAATGCTCATTTATGAGCCTTAGATAATTAGTGAACATCTTCAAGAAAAAATTAATACTCTGTTTCTTGTTCCAGCGTGGAATTTACAATTCTAGTGTTTACCTGATAGGGACCCTCTTCCTGGTGTTTCTTGATTTTGCACTGATAATTGTTCTGAGAGAAATTGTTCTCCGGACAGGGCTGCTTTTGCTGTTGAGCCTTCTCCTCGTGCCAGGCCCAAATCTCCTACTATCAGGTCCAGATTTCCTCCTGCCAGGCATACTTCATCGCTTGTACTTAGATTTGCTCTCGCAGAACTTAGAATTACTCGGCTAATTTCCCACTTGAATCCGAACCGGGTATTCGATGTTCGCAGGTACACTTTTTCTGCTGATAGAGGACTTTTTTTAAGACGTGCGCGTAATACTCATCTGCCCATTCCGACGGAAAAGCGAAATATTTTAACAATGTCGATGGGTGACAAAATGGCAATATTAAAGCGTAATAATACAATTCTTTATGGAATATATACAAAAGAAATGTTTTGAAGACGAGTGAAAATAAACAAAGACAGCGGCTCAGTTGGCGCATTGAATCTACAGGAAACTGAGGAAACACCATTATTAAATTTAGTAAAATATAAAACTAAAATATAATATTATTTGTGTATTTCGTTAGATATTTTTGTGAAAAACATTATCAAGCGATTAGTTAATTAGATTACTAAACTTTTTTAATAGACTCCGACAAAATAAAGATCAATTAACATTCGTTCATAGTGTTACACCTGGAGTGACAGAATATCTTATTATCATTTATCACGTTTAAATGTAAGTATACTTTCAATTAAAATCAGTTTACTGAGTGAATAGTAGGTGACATTTTATTAGTTTACTGAAATTTATAACTGATATTTGCGTCATAAGTCTAACTATTTAAAATTGATCGATTTCAAATATAACTAATATCAACTTAAAAGAATTTTCAGTCGAATAATCGAAGTTATGTATTAAAAATAAAATAACTAGTTCTTCATTCCGACAATTTTTTTTAAAAATTTACTAACATAGATTATGGACTTTTTTATTCTATGCATGTAACGTCTTTCAAGGAATGGGCACACTTTGTCGACCGTAGTTTATTGGATATTTGTGTCTTTGTGATATAGCGATTGATTTTAATGTTTCGATTGAAAATAATACTTCAATTTTTTTTTCTGATATTAGTGTCACATATAATTTAAAATTATTCTGGTGTAAGGCTTTGCCTATGTTTTCTAAATCAGGCCAAAGAGGCTTACTTTAAATAAATTATGACAATTTTGCCATTAATACATGATGAATATGATTCTAATTGGGCAGTACAATTTTTTATTTTCCTGAGCACCTAAAATAAACGGACCACTAACCTTTTCGGCTTGTCGACATTCAAAGACGTGAAAAATCTGTTCAAACTTTACAAGAGAAAATATAAAGAAAGACGTATTTTAGTTAGAAGCAAAGAGCTCGACTAAGCACTGACAATGGTTGTTGGCAAGAAAGGAGAATTGAAAGAGCACAGCCAAGGACCTGCAGTATATAGAGAAATCACTTTGTTTTTAGGGCACATAACCTCAAAGTTTCTATGTAAACATTTCGAATAATTGATCGCTAGTCTGTTTACAAGCCCCTGAGCCCACAAAACCCGAATTATTTATATCTCTAATACCCTTTAGATTAATTAAATCGTACCTGTGTGCTATAAAATTCTGGAAAAACGTCGTGTTGTCAATTTGAAATAAGCATTTCAAATATCCATTATCACGAATGGGTGAAATTCATGTAGCGATGCTAAATTCTTACGAGATTTTATCGGTATCTTTTTTTCGTGATTACCTTATGTCGTTAAGTTACCATCTTTCGATTCAATTTTCAAAGTGGAATACGAGTTAACCGGTTTCCCCGAGGCGTCGAAAGTCGTAAGTCAAACGGACCTCTTGTTATAGTGTGCAGATATAGAGAGAGTTGACCGGTCGAAAGTCGAACGGACCTCTTGTCAACATTTTTTTTCGTAATTATCTAAAATCGGTAACTTACCATATTTCAACTTTATTTTTGAAGTAGGATGAGATCAATCGTTATGGAATCTCGTTTTTTCCAATATATGTCCAAATCTACCAAAAAACATTTAATATATAAATTTGGGAGGGGAGAATTACATTTTCGTTTTAACTGATAAAAAAAAACCTTTCGCATTCGCTTAGTTAAGAGTTGTCAGTGGGCAATACTTGGCAATTTCTTTCTTATAAGTTGTTCGATGTACGAGTCCTTTCTGTCGTTTCGTTTTCGTAGACTAGAGATTTTTGAGTCACTCCCCTGCCCGTGAGAATTATTATCATTATTGTGTGTTATGTTGTGTGTTGTGTCTTATGTTGTGTGAGTCACTCCGCTGTCTATTTTTATAATTTTTAACTTTAACTTTTCAAAATTTTTAACGTAATAACTATACTAAACCATACTTAGGTTAACTTGAGAAGTTAGCTTTTTAAGTTTTTTTTTTGAGTTTTTAACTGTTCTTTTTAACTCTTGAACTCAAACTTTTGACTATTAACAATTAAAAACTTCAAACAAAGCATATATTTTCGAGAATAATTATCAATAGGTGAATGCTTGTTGATAGAGGATTAATGTCACACAATAACGTAACACAATAATGATTACGGGCAGGAGAGTGACTTCAAATTCCCTAGTCTAGGAAAACGAAACGACAGAAAGGACTTGTATATCGAACAACTCATAAGAAAGAAATTGCCAAGTATTGCCCACTAACAACTCTCAACTAAGCAAATGCAAAAGATTTGTTTTTTTACTAGTTTACATGGAAATATAATCTTCCCTCACAAATTTACATTTAAATGTTTTTTGGTGGATACTGCATACCAGAATCCATTAGTGAGGAGTTATCTGACAAGAAAATCAAAATATTTTGTCAATATCAATAATCTAGCTCAGGATCTGTCGATTGAGCTTGATACTAGAATCGACAGCTAACTGAATAGTACAGCCCATGAATTCTTTTGGGAAAGATAAGAATAGGAGTCTTATGTCGTCTATGTGTTGGTGAGGCTCTGTATGCATACATTTTTATATTTGTATAAATGTAAAATGTTTCGCCTGCGGCCGCACAAGCAGTCGGATCTTCTAAAATGCTTCTTCGATCGACATAAAGTATCGATTCTACGCCAAGGTGTCGCTTTGAAGTTCCATACTGCGCTTGCCGTCAAGTTCAAAAGTGTCTCTGCAGGCAGAAAATTCGCATACTGATTGTTACGCGGTCGCTGCTCTTTTTTCTTCCTCTTTTCTTTTTTGTCCTATAGGGCCGACTTGCTACAAAATGCATGCTGAAAATGCGAAAAGGGATATTTTTTAACAGTTTTGTATTTTTTTTTGTTTCATTGCTGAAAAAATAAACTTAAGTGGGTTTAGCATCTAATAAGGAAAAATAAATGATAAAATAGTGTAAATATATGCAAAAAAAGATGCGGTAGAGGATGGAGATAAAAGCGACTTGACGAAAAGAATAAATGCTTTAATTTCAAGCAGAAAAACTTTCTAAAAAAGAAAAGAAACAGACCCGCTAATTTCAGGACCAGCCGATTAATTTTTTAAACGGGAAGAAAGGATTTTGCAGCGCAACAAAAGCAAATAGCCCCGGTGATGTCTGCAACAGCCAAGAATCACAGGTTTGAAATGGAAGGAGGAAAGTGGACAAGAATTTTTCAAAATTATGCATGACTGGGCAATGTTCAGTCAACTTTGAGGTTATAAATAATACCGAACTTATGAATAACTTAACCTGTGCGATCAAGGAAGTGGCAACGAAAGTTAATATGCATTTTGTAAAACAGACGGCTCCGTATTTAGAAAGTAAGAGGAATAAAGAATGTTTTAACGCATAGTGTACAAATCACAAGGCATTGTTAAACGAAGCGGCAAACGAAGCCAAGCGATTTCATTTCGTTGGGCATTTAAGGAAAAAATACATAGAAAAAAAGCAGATTATAGAAAAGTATAGCTAGTTATAAAAAGAAACTTCGAATCAGAAATCATTTTTAATTTACAAAATGCCGGAAGTAGCAAAGTATTCTGGATATGATCAACCGCTTCAAGTTATGCAGAAATTACACTAGGTCACTGGGAGTAATTGAATGGGAAAATTACTCTGCAAGCGTTTTTCCGCCTTGTAATTTATATAATACCAGATTTGTCGATATTAGACATCCACTTCTTGGTGCGAAAATTACCTTGGTGAAAATAGTCTGAGCTTTAAGAAAATGTGAACTCGAAAAGGCCCTGTGACTGGATGGAATTACAAAAGCTTTTTATAAAGCTCTCCTTTTAAAACACATTTTTTCGTTCACAACGATCGGGCGTTGGAATCTTTTTTATGGACAGGGGTTTCGTTGGCCTTTGAATTTTTGAAAATATAGACGTACTGATTTTATTATATGCGGATGATATCAGTATTCTGGCTGACACCATGGTGGAAGCGAATAGAAAGCTGTGTGCACTGCGAGACTACTGTGCTTTTAATAAAACGTTAGTTAACACAAAAAAAACAAAAGTCATGATTTTTGAGAGAGACAGGATTTATAAAAAAATCACTTACATAAAATTTGAGAATAACCCCATGAAAATTGTAAGTTACTTCACTTATTACGGCCGACCCTTTTTAAGTGCTGCTCTTTTCGCAAAAGTCTCGGACATGGTAGTAAATAAGGCAAAAATGGCAAATTCCTCGGTTCTAAAAATTTTAGCTAGGCACAAAATGTACCGATCTGAAATAAATAAAATTTTTGTTTTACTTTTTGGACCTTGACAGATTACTTTATGCGGTGTAGGTTTAAGGTCCGTTTTATTTGGAAAAGTTGGAAAAGGTACAAACCCAGTTTTACGAGGGTCTATTCCATCTACTAAAGCGAAAAGATTTTGCGATCATACTTGAATTTGGCCTGTCTCGTATATCGATTTTTTAGTCTTTGAAAAGGCATTGAATTGGTTTGTACAATTGGTGGAAATGAGTGACGATAGAATCCTAAAACTTTGGTTGCGCCGACATTTACTAAATAGACATACTACGGATATCAAATATAACTAGATAGCTCAATTAGATACGATTCTTTCGCACGCGGTTTTTTGTAGACTGGGATGATTTAAGCCCCGACGTGTTAAAAGACAAAATTCCACAATAAGTTGAGTCGTATCATGTTTTCTTGTCCGGGTGGGATTCTAAAAGACTAGAAATCTTTAAATTCCGTGTATTCCATAAATATCTCATCTCCGGAATATTGCAAGCTAAAAAATACCTTTCGCATAATCTACTATTTTTCTGTAAAAAAACTTGAGTGAAAATTAGACTGGCGTCTACGCGCATTATTAAAATATCCTTGAATAAACAAGTCACAATAATAGATCCAAAGCAGTATTGTACGCTCTGCAATCTTTTAGAGAGGGAAGATCTTCAACATATCTTTAACAAATAATCAAAAATATCGCTTTTTGTAAACAAAAGGATTAAAATAAGAGCTTTTAGTACCTGTAAGTAGATATATTTTTAATGCAATAAGGTAGTTTTTAATAAGCCACTTCTTTTTTAACAACTTTTTTAAGTGCGTATTATTCTGTAGCGTCCTTCTTGTTATAGAATTTTTGTATTCTGATAAGCAATAAACTATACAATACTAAGTATAGGAAAAAGGCTAGCAAGATTGCATTTAAAAAGTATTCTAGGTGACACTAAAAATATAAATTCGTATAATTCGCCTAGGTTGGAACTCATCAGTACTCAAAATATGTTTAAGAAAACTCTTAACATTCATGAATTAAATTTACAAAATTAACCCCTAGCCCTAAAAACCTATCACCTAAGGAAAAATTGAAAAATAATTTCAAGAGAAAATATCAAAGGTTTAAACTATTTCTTAGCACACTAAAAAGCACACCAAAAATCACACCAGTCACCTTTATAAAGCTTAAAGTTATAGTCACAAACCGAAAATAATATTCATCAGCCCACAAAAACCAACCCCAGCACTTTTCACGAAAAAATCCAAAGTGTCAAAAAATATTTAAATCGCAAATAACCGCACAAACTACATAATATAACTCTGCGTTATATCTTCTACCCGAAGATAAAATTCAACAACCCCCAGAAACCAACGCTAGCACTTTTAACGATCCAAGTCTATAGTTTCATCATAAAAAACAGCCAACGTATCTAAAAATAATACAAAACAACCAAGGTATCTAAGAATAAAAATAATTACACACGTCACTTTTCTAAAACACTAAATTGTACTCTAAAGGAGACAGAAATATTATACAACCACAATAAGCGTTGAACGAAAGTAGCTGATGGATTAAAAACTGCAAAAGATCACACCAGTCACCTTCAAAAAGTTACAAGTTGCATTTAAGACCCCACTGTGATATTTATTAACTCACGAAAAACCACCCCTGGCATATTTAGCAAAATAAAAAACATAGTTTCACACAGCAAAACAATTAAGATATAAACATTTTTAAAGGATTTTAATATGTTATACGGGCTTTCCAGGATTTCTAGGGATTCCTCAAGATTTAAGAGAAGGCAGACAGGAGAAATAATATTATAATAAGAGGCTTGAAGCTAAAGAGCGGGGAAGTAAGGGAGGGCGTGAAAGCGCTGCTACAGAGCATAGCGTGCGTTAAAGAAAAGGTAGAAAAAGTTAGACTGAAGGAAAGAGAGAAGAAAGAAGTGGCGGTTGTGGAGTAAGAGACCTGGGAAGAGAAGTTGGAGGTAATGCGAATCAAAAATAGGATGAAGAATAGAGGGGTTCTCATCGATCACGATTCGACGAGAAAAGAAAGGGAGGTACGGGAATTGCTAAATGACAGGGTTAGAAGGAAGAGGATTTAAGGAAAAGTTGCTAAGGTAGCGTATCAGAAAATAAAAGTAGATAAGAAAATGTGGGTGAAGTAGTGAAAGTACTGTATTGGAACATAGCAGAGGTGAAGAAAAACGGTTAGGAGTTCTGGTGGTAAATACAGAAATTTGATGTTGTGGGACTGGTCGAGAATCGGGTAGTGAGAAAGGTATGGGATAGAATAGCGCCAAAGCCGCAGCGGGGTTATAGGTGGAGACTTCAGGAGGTGGACAGAGTGAAGAAGAAAAGAAGAACTAGTGAAGGAATTATAAAGGGGGTAAAGGATAAATTAGTGAAAGAAGTTTATAGAAAAAAAGGGGAAGGGCGTGCAAATAAGGTCAGTGAAGATAGGAGGGGTATCGTGTACTTTTGTGACAGTGTACAATAAGGATAAAATGGGAAGAATTGAAGAAAGGATGAAAGACTTAATAGGCGAAAGAGAGAATGGTTTGGTGGTACTGGGAGAGACTTTAATGCGAGGCTGGAGAGGAAAGGAGGCCTTTACAGGGAGGGGGAGAGCTTTGAGAAGAAATCGAGGGCTAAGATAATAAATGAGAACGGGGAAATTCTAAGGGTTGAGTGGAACATACACATATGTAAGTAAGGTAGGGGTATCGGCAATAGACTATGTAGTTATTAATATGCAAGGGTGGAACAAGGCAGAGAGATTTGCAGTGAAAGAGAGGGTAGAATCAGTTTAAAAGCCATTACTATTGTGGGTAAGGGGGAAAAAAAGGCAAAATGCAAGGTAGGGAAGAAGTGACGACGGGAGAGAGAGTGAGCTGGACGGGGGAGGCGATAGAAAAGTATCAGAAGCAGTTAAGAAAGATACGCTTTGAAGTTGAGTCGATGGAAGAGATATCGGAGTATTTGAAAGAGAAAGTGAAAGAGTGTGGCAAGAAAAGGTATTTAGGAAAAGAAGAAAGGAATGTTAAAGTCGCGGTGAATTAGAATATGTAAAAAGATGAAAATAAAGGTGAAGTGGAAATACAAAAAGTGGAAAGAGGGAACTGCGCAAAGAGAGGAGTACGTAGAAATGAGAAAAGGGTTTAGATTGATGTGCAAAAACAAATAACAAGAAAAGGAGTAAGATCTGAAAAAGAAGTTAGGAAGTTTTAAGACAAAGAGAGACGTGTGGAAGATAATGAATAATTTTGGGAAGCGTAGAGTAGGAACAAGCGAGAAGATAGGGAGTGAGGAGTGAAAGGATATTTTTTAAAGAATCATTTCAGGGCTCAGATGTAAGGAAGAGAGATGATAGAAGTAGATGAACGAGTGATGCATAGATAGAGGTGTTTAATGACGAGGATATAAATAAACAGATAAAAAAGTTAAAAAGGTCAAAGGCAGTAGGGCTGGTCGGGGTAGAGGACGAAACGTGGCTGTTTAGCACACAAGAGGTTGAAGAGGCTGCGAAAGGATGTCGAGGCGAAAGGTATATTGCCGGAGACGTGGGCGGGCTTTAGGGCGAGTAGAAGTACTATCGATAATATTTACGTTCTGCAGCACGTGATGAATAGAGAATTAGCAAAGCAGGGGTCAAAAAAACACGCGCTGTTTGTGGATCTCAAAGGCGCATTTCCTTCGGTGGATAGGGGAAGGTTGTGGTAGGCGATGGATGAGAGACGACTAGACAGAGGCCTGATCGAGAGAGTGAAGGAGATATATGAAGAGACAAAAGATAAGGTAAGAGAAGGTGAGAAGATTTCGCAGGGATTCTGGATGGATAGAGGGTTAAGGCAAGGGTGTCTGCTCAGCCCAACGCTTTTTGCGATTTTAATAGCGAATATAAAAAGTAAGTTGAGGGCTGGAGTGGTAGGAGGAGTTAGGGTATGAGAGGTTTGTGTACCTGGGCTTCTTGTTTCCGAGAAATGAAGGAGTGGATGAGCGCATGAAAGAGAGAGTAAGGAAAGCAAATCTGGTGATAATGCAGGTGTGACGGTTAGGAAAGAAGTTATTCGCAGATGATTTTGAAAGGAGAATGAAATTGTTTGACTTACTAGTGATGAGTGTGCTATTGTATTGAGTACAGGTGTGAGGGGTGTAAGGAAAGTAAGGAGATAAATAGGACACAGGAAAGGTATGTAAAGTTAACACTATGGTTGGCAAGGAACACGTATAATTATATTGTCAGGAGGGAGACGGGGAGAACGAGTTTAGGGATTGTAACGGGGAGTCGGGCGTATAAATATAAGGAGAAATTTTAAGAAGATGAGGAAAGTGAGCTGGTTAGGGAATGACAATGTGAGAAGAAAAACAGAAGAGGGGGTGGAAAGATGAAGGTTGAAGGGGAAAAATACTTTAGAGTAAATGGACTACAGATTAGTGAAGTGAGAAGAATGCACGAGGAAAGAAGGATGGTATCTGAGATGGTTAAGAAAAACATCATGGAAAGAGAGAGGGAAACAGGGAAAAGAAAATAAGAGATTCAAGGCTTAATAGGAAGTATGGGTTAATCATGCCAAAGGAGAATGCACAATATTTGGGTGAGAAAGGAAAAAAGGAAGTCAGGAGCCTACAGCGAGGATGAGATGTGGGTGCATGGAGCGTTTCAATAGGTTCTAGCTTTCTAGAGAGAACAGGATGTATGAACTGTGCAGGAAGAGAGATGCAAAAGTAGAGGACTGGTTGGAGGAGTATGTGGAGAAGGAAAGGAGTGGGATGATCATTAAGGTATTGATGCATGAAAGAGGGGACAAAAGAACAGTAGCATGGGTGAATGTGGTGTTGGGTAAGACGGAGGAGGAGAGAAGGAAGGAGGAAGAGGAACGGAGAAGAAAAGATAGTAAATAGGAGAGGAAGAACGTATAAAAATGGTAAATTTTGTAAATAGTAGATAAGTATTAGGTATTAGCCGCAGAGGTAGTATCTTGCAAGGCGAGGCAATGCGTGCGAGGTGAGGCGATGCGTGCGAGGGTAAGCGAAGAAGGCAAGGCGATAAGAGCGAGCGGCTTTAGACATAAGGTTGGATAAAAGCTAATTTTTTAAGGTTAGTTTTTAAGAAAATTCCTTAAAAAAATGGAAGTGTAAGCAAATCAATTTTTTGAGGCCAGTAGGCCGAAAAATAAACGTTTATCTATCCATCTATAACATTCAAATAAGTATATATCATTTTAAACAAACATTTTTTTACGATCGAAAATTGGATTAATTTTACAAATTTTTTTATTTCAGTTGACTGTTTTCAGCATGAATGAAATTTAAAAATCCCAAAGCGACTGAATAGTACACAAAATTTTCTAAAAGTTTGGTCAGAAGCAAATTTTAAGGAAAGTAAAACCTTTATATCTGATGTTAATTTTCAAAATATTTTTTAACAGGTTAATTACAAGAGCGAATCAAAGTGCATTGGAAAGAGCAAGGCTTACACTTTAAGGTGCTGGATGTCGTTTTTCAAAAAAAATATCGAGATGCTACATAACTTCAAATATGGGTTAAAACAGCGATTTTCGCACTTTTAGGTTAGGATGTCTCAAAACCTTGACGCGATAGAGACTCTGGTTTCTGGTTTGGAAACTTGACGGCCTGTGTTACAGGCCAATAATATGTTTAAACACACTGTATGAGGCAGGATTGTTTGAAGAATGAAGCCTATGTGGAGAAAGTTGTACGAACAACGTGGCTCGGAAAAAGGTAAAGCAGGAGGCCGAGAGAACCTAGTAATTGACAGGTGTGTCTGCACCTGACTGGTGCGTCATCTGCCTGTTAAAAAGCTTCAAAGTTCATCCACACATAGGGAGATGCATAGAGAGATTGATGCCCCTTTGGAAAACTAGATTTACTATCTTATCAGGAAATTATCGTGCGACAACAAACAGCGTCACCTTCCAGAGGAATTTCTTTCAGGGCGATACTATGATCCCTCTACTTTTTTGCATCACAACTTTTATTTTTATCTCTCTCACTACGCAATTCTCCTGAGTACCTCTGTGGTGACACTAATAAGCGTGAATATAAGGACACTTATGTATTTTATATCAATGACCAGAAGATCTATGCTTCTGGCTCAATCAAACTTTAATTTATTTAAAAGATCGTCAAGGGATACACAGGAGAGATTAGTATGGATTTTGGATCAAACAAGTGTACCAAGATTCATCTGAAGAAAGGAAAGATTGCTGGCTTTCCCAAAAACCCAAAACTTCTGAATATAAGTGTTATCAGACATCTTGACACAGAAGAAAACTATAAATACCTGGGCGTGCCTCAAAGCCGCCTTCAGGACATAACATCTGGGAAGAAGTCTCTCCGAAGCATATATAAGCATCTTCTTTGACAGATTTGGTCTTCAAATCTGTCGGCGTTGAAAAAGGTATCTGCGATTAACATGCTTGTTGTCCCGGCTCTCCTCTTTTTGTTTAAGGTGGTTCAATGGACGAAGAATGAGCTTACGGCTATTGATATTACCACGCGTAAGATCCTGTATTTACATGAGAGCTTGCATATCAATTCTTCCGTTTCGAGATTATACGTCTCGCGCCGTCAAGGCGGACGCGGACTTTTGAATCTTCAATGTCTTCATAGCCGAATTATTTTTACAAGAACAGCTTATATCCTTAAAAATGGCAGAGATCTTCTCCTGAAAATGGTCAGGAATCACAAGATGATTGGCAAAGGAGCGTTTCTTCACAAAGCCACAGAACAGGTGGCCGCGACCCTTGGCCTGAATTTTAAAATCAGAAGTAAGGTAAGTGCGTTTCTCCATCTGGATGCCGTATTTTTAAAAGTCAAAGTAAAAAAGCAGGGGCTAAAATCTTTTGCCAGGAAAGTGTCATTTGCGCCTTAATATACCATGATCGCATTTTATATAAAAAAGTTTTCTAGCGATAGGCACAGAGCGTGTCATACACACGCTAACTAACTAGAACGCATTATATCCATGTGTTTCTAGTGAAATAAAGTTAATTGTCAAAAATAAGAAGTGTCGCCTACACTGGAACTTTATATTCTCAACAATTGTTTCTGTTTGCTAACTCGAGGCCTGACATAATTTTCCAGGAGTTCGAGAAGCAAACTTTGTTTGTCATGGAATTTTCAACACTAGCCAAAAAAAACATTACAGCCTAGGAGAATGAAAAGAAAGAGAGGTATAAAGACCTTATAAGGGAGTTGCGACGATTTTGCTTGGAATTTTCTATTAAGCTTGTCGTCCTGATTATCAGTACTCTTGGAGGTGCCGAGCTTTTACTGCATAATAGCCTGAAAAGCATCCCTGTGTGTGAACG
>JAUELO010454318.1:0-12932 GCA_032357855.1 Amphibolips quercusostensackenii | reverse complement strand
TACATTCAATTTAAATTCAGTTGTTTATATATTTCTTGCATATTTCATTTTGCCCATTAGTAAGTAAAAATTTGCGTGAGTTAACGTTTGAGGCTTCAATTTTAAATTATTTATTTAAGGTATTGGTGTCATAAACCATTTTAATAAAAGTTTATTCTGTAGAAAATCAATCTTAGTTCAAAATTTAACCATTTGGTTAATTATTCATTTATTTTGTTGAGGGTCCGTTATTTTTAGTAGAAAATGATTCTACTTGGTAGAAAAGTAATCTATTTGGTTAAACATTTTTTTCAGTCATAACTGTTCTTCGTTGAAATTCTATTTTTTTTGTAACAAAATTCATCTCTTTTAGTAGAATTTTAATTTTTTGGCCTAAAAATGCAACAGTTTAGTTGGAAATTAATCTGTTTTAAAGAGGATTCAACTAAGTTGAGAGTTTATGTTTTTAATGGAAGATTAATTAAAGTCAACTGAAAATTGAACTATTCCATTCTTGGTTAAAAACTTATTCGAAAATTTAGGTGTTTGTTTCAAAATTATCTTCTATAAAACATTCCTATTTTAGGGTTAAAAATAACAAATGTTGTAGGAAACTCCTGTTTAGCTTGCAGATTCTACAATTTGGTTGAAATTTTTTTTACAGAAGAATCTATGTTGGTTAATTTTTTTGGAGGGGAGGCTCGAACATTAATCTGGCTTTGTTAAGGATTCAATTTTATTGAAAAGTTAAATCTTTCTTGGTTGAAATCTCAAGTATTACATTTTTCTTTAACAATCCAAATACCTTGTTAAAAGTAAAACAACTTTGTTAAAAGTTAATTTTTTTCATTGACGATTCTCATGGTTCAAGTTTGCAAGTTCCACAATTGGCTCAAGATTTTTTTTTTTTCAATAAAAGTCTGTTGGTTCAAAACTCAACTCTTTTGTTGACTTTTTCGTGAGATGAAAATTAATCTGGTTTGGTTGAGGGTTCAATTATTCTGATGAAAATTAGTCTTTTAATTAAAGCATTGTTTGTTTGAAATATCAACTTTTACTTTTTTTGTTCAACGATGTTACTACTTGGTTGAAAGTGAAACTACTTTGTTAAAAATTCATCTTTTTAATGGAAAATCAAATAAATTCAACTGAAAATTAAAATATTCAGTGATTGGTTGAAAACTTATATTTTTATTCGAAAATTCAATTATTTGGTTGAAAATTGATGTATTTTGTTGAAAATTCGCCTTTTTGTTAACAAATTAATTTTTATGGTAGAAAATTCTACTGTTTAGTCAAAAATTAACTTTTTTGTTAAAAATTAATATTTTTGTGTTAAAAATTTATATTTTTTTAGAAAATTTATCTTTTTGTCTTGCAGATTCCACAATTTAGTTGAAATATTTTTTCTTCTTTGACGAAAAAAATCTCTGCTGATTAAAAATTCAACTATTTGGTTGAAAATTAATGTACATATTTGTTGAAAATTCATTTCAGTTAAAAATTGATTTCTTTTGTTGAAAAAAATGTTCCTTTTTTTTTTTAAATTATTTTTAACCGAAAATTGAACTTTTAATTTTTTTTAAAAATACATCCTTTAATAAGTTGTATTAGTTCAACTATTTTGTTAAAAACTTATGTAATAATTGTTGAAAAGTCATCTATCTTCAAAATTCGATTACTTGGTTAAAAATTGAGCTTATTTATTAAAAATTCAGTTTTTTGGTAAAAGATTCATCGTTATAGTCGAAAATTCTCTTTTGTTAACAATTTACTGATTTTGCAGAAAATTAGTCTATTTGGCTTGAAAATTAAACATTTTGGTTGAAATTTATTTTCCTGACTGACTGAAAAATTTTTTGTGGGTAAAAATTCAACTGTGTGTTTGAAGATTAATATTTTTTGTTAATATGAGTTTTTTGTTAAAAAATTATTAATTTTTTTATGAAAATTTATTTAAGTAGAAAATTCAACTATTTGGTCGAAAATTGATCTATTTTGTTGAAAATAGTAGTAGTTAAATGGTAGCAATTTTATATTTTTTGGTTAAAAGTAAAAATAGTTGAAAATTAATTTGTTTTAGTTAAAGGCTCAATTATTGTGTTAAAAATTCTTTTTTTTTCTGGATGAAACTGTTTTTAATTAAAAACTAAAGTGTTTTGGCTGTTCACAGTTAATTTTAAAATGTTGGTTGCGGTGAAAAACCTAAATTATTTTATTGGTAGCAATGCAGAGAACATAACCTCTAAATAAGAATATCACGAAAACCAAAGGAAATTTGAAAACTAATTCAGGTATTGATATTTACATGAGATTCATTATAATTAAGTCCGGGAATGCAGGGGCCGTGAAGATTAAACTGGTAATAATGAAAAAAATGGTAAACATTTTTAAAAACTGCGCAATCAAAAGCCGGTGCGACGCATGCGGAGTGCGTTCGGTTCCGAGAATCGAAGACAAAGAAAGAGCCAGTTCAAATTGGCAACTGCCGGACGCCGGTATAGTTGCGGGTCAGCACTCAGCAGGGATCAGTGCAAAAGAATTAAGAGAAGGTGACGAGAGGAAGATAGTTCGATAATCAGGATGCGTAGTTTTTTCTGGTAAAATTTTTCTAGAAAATTCTTTTTTTGTTTGTATAATTAAACATCTCGATTGAATTCTTTTTCCCCTGGACAGCAGAATTGATCTTTGTTGAAAATTCAACTCTTTGGTGAAAATTAATCTGTTTTGGTTGAAGATTTAACTATTTTGTTGGAAATTTGTCGTTTTTGTTGGAAATTTGTCGTTTTTGTTAAATCATATTTTCTTGGTCTAAATCAAATAGAAGACAAATGTTAAAAATAATCGTTAAAATATTCAATTATTTTAAAATAGTTAAAAATAAGTAGGATGAAATAGTTACTTGCTTTTATTACAACCATTTAATTTTATTTAAAAAAATTCAAATAAATGCTGAATTTTCGAACCAAAAAAGCGAATTCTCTGCAAAATAGTTGAATTTTCAATCAAATAGTAGAATTTCCCGACAACGACAATTTCTTTTTAATCGCAAACAAAAGCCGAATTTCTTCAAAATAGTTCAATTTAAAAAGGTCAAATTAATCAAATTAATTTGAAATATTTAAAAAGTAGTTGAGCATATGTGACGAAACAGCCGTTTTGTTACAAATTCATAACTGTATTTCCTAATTAATACAATAGTTACGGAATAGTAACGAAATTCGTGACTTTCAAATTAATTTAATTTCTTGAAGATTTAACTATTTGGCTAAAACTTGGTTTTTATTTTTTGTGAAAAATTAATTTTTTTTAATACTGAAAATTTAAATACACAATTTTTTGTCAGAAGTCGAGCTATTTAGTTGAATTTTTTTTATGATTAATATTTTCAGTTGAAAGTTTAAATATTTCATTTTTGGTTAAAAAATAATCATTTGTAGTTGTAATTTCAATTGTTGAGTTGAAAAATCGTCTTTTTGCATAAAAATTAAACTGTTTATTAAAAAATTGATCTACTTCGTTAAAAATTAATTTCATTGAAGATTATTCTCTGATTCAAACTTTGAACCATTTTGTTAACAATCCGTTGTTTTTTTTTGAGGTTGAAAATAATTTTTTAAACTGCCAATTTAAGTATTCCAGTTTTTGTTGAAAATTAACTTTTTTTATGGAAAGTTCATATTTTCAGATTGAAAATTTGCCTTTTTAGGTTAACATTTATTTTATTTCTGAAGAACATTTCTCCATTTGGTTGAAAATTGTCCTATTTTGTAGAGAAGTCGCATTTTTAGCTGTGAAATTACATGAAATCTGATATTTCCTCGAATCCTGGAAAATTTATTAAAATACCTTGAGAGCTTCTAAAATCCCTAAAAATCATCGAAATTCTCATAAATCTTATACCCTAAAATATTTCAAATTCTTTAAAAACTTTTGAAATCTCTTGAAAATCTCTTGGAATTTTTTTAATTACCCTAAGCGCTTTCAAATTAAGTGAACATGCTGTCCAGCGACCTTGAAAAACTGTAATTCACCTTAAATTTTTTTTAAAGTTTTGAAAACTTGGAAATCTTTAATTATTCGCCAGAACCTTTAATTTGAATTTCAATGTTTGTTTTGCTTTTAGAACAGTTATTTTATTGAAATGCGAAGAGTAATTTATATCTTTTAGTCAATTACAAAAGAAACATCTCGTTTAGAAGAAATCTTGCTACTGAAAAGTTTTTCATTTATCAAGATATAATTTATCTTTTATTCAGTGAAGAATAAATAAAGAGGTTTTGAGGCCCTCTTTGTAGACTGTATTAATCATTTTATGGTTTGCAATTAACAGACTTTGATATTGTGAATAATTCTGAGTTCTTAATTTTTTCTCCGCTAATATAGAATATTGAAGTACAATTTTTTTTGTGGTATTCAACTTCAAAATAATTACAGAAATTATTTTTTAATAATATGATTTTAATGTTTTTGTCTACTTGGTCGCTAAATCAATATTTTTAAATATTGATTAATAATTAAAAGTTGTGGAAAAAAATTGATTCAGCGACCAAGCAGACAAAAACATTACCATCATATTATTACAAATTAATTTTCGCAGGTCAAAAGTATAAAAATTATTAGTTGAAAATTTCGATATTAGTTTAGTTTCAGAATTAGAATGAGTTATGGCACACCAGATTTCAGTAAAGTTTTCACAAACACTTTAAAACTTTAAAGATTTGAAACATTTTGAAAAGGTTTCAAAACATTTAAAAAGGTTTCAGAAGATTTAAGAAAGGTTTCACAAATATTTCGAAAGATTTCACAATGATTTCGAACATTTCACATAGATTTTAAGACTTTCAAAAGATTTCAAGAATTTTAAAGTTTTTCAAAAGGGTAAACCATAAAAAGTAAACCATATTTATAAGTTTTGAAAACCTGTCACTGACAATTCCAAATTTGGTTAGAAAATATCAAAATATTTCGCAAAAGTTTCGAAGATTTTATGAAAAATTGATAAAGATTTTAAACGTTTTTAATATTTTAGACAATATCAAAATTGTTTAGAAGATATCAAAAGATTCATCAAAGATTTTAAATATATCAGTGATTTCAAACGAATGCAAAAGACGATTTTAAAAGATTTCAAAAGATTTCAAGAATTGCAACGATTTCAAAAAGGGTACAGTACATCAGGCTTCAAAGATTTTAAGCGATTTCAAAAGGCTTCAACACATGTATAACTAATGTTTATTTCATTCTCCGCTGTAAAAAAGGGGGTCCTGGAAAAACTTGATTTCTTGACCGGGGAAACCCGGAAAAGACCTTAAATTATGTTCTTAAGAATCGCTGACATCCTATTGAAGTTACCTTCAAATTATGGAAATCAATAAAAAATTCCTTGGTGTCTTTTAAAATACCTTAAAATATTTCAAATTTTTTACATTACCGTAAAAGCTTAATAATTTTGTGGAATCTCCTTAAATTACTGAAATCTATTAAAAATTTCTTGGAATCTTATATAATATCATAAGAAAATTATATACTTCACATTTTTTTTTTAAATCCCTTGAAACTTTTAAATGCTCTGTAAATATTCTTAGGATGTTTGAAATTACCCTACACTGTTTCAAATTTTAAAATCTAAAACCTAGATCCTGCAATATCTTTTCATATGTTTCGAAATTCTAGGAAATCCAATTCAAAGTATTTTAATCTTCAAAATCACAAAAATTAAAATAAATCCCTTATATTAAGTGCCTCAAAATTTTACATTGGGAATTTTAATGAAATACAAAACCAAACTCCTTGAAACTCACGGTCGCAAAATAAATTCACTGCCATAATCCGGTCAAGCATTGAATTTCCGATTTCTTCGGAATGTTTAAATTATAAACGTCTTGATTTAAACAATTAAAGATGTAGAGACTTTAAAATCGACTTTCTCAATTTTAAATCTTGTACATAAAAACTATTTTATAATTAGTCTTTAAAAGTCAAAGCCTTAAAATAAGCGCCTCAAAATTTCCCGCTGTAATCGGAAGATCAATATCAACATTTTTGTATAATAAAAAAAATGATTAAAAAAATAAACATTTATTCTGAAATTTTAATACCGGAAAGAGTAGACCTATTCTTAATTTTTTCTCTGTAACAAATTTATGAAAAGAAAAAAAAAGAAAAAAAAAACAACTTCAATTTTTATCTTGTATAAATGTAATAAAATCATTTTAAATTAAAAGTAATTTTTAATTTACTTTTAGAGCTGCCACAGCCTAATTTAATTGAAAAAGTAAAAAATTACGTATTGAATCCGAAAGTCTCCAACGGTAATTCATTTCGAAGCCAAAAAGTGTTCTTTTTCAAAAGAATTTGATGATATTTGTAACGTGTGAATTTTAGCGAATTTAGTATAAATACATAAGACTTAAAAATAATTCTAGCATTAAAGTAACTTTAGTAGTATTTAA
Source organism: Amphibolips quercusostensackenii (assembly GCA_032357855.1). Classification (NCBI taxonomy): domain Eukaryota; kingdom Metazoa; phylum Arthropoda; class Insecta; order Hymenoptera; family Cynipidae; genus Amphibolips; species Amphibolips quercusostensackenii. The sequence goes on along the minus strand of JAUELO010454318.1, from coordinate 6,498 downwards.
GAGAAATGAAAACAATTTCATTTAAATCACATCAGTTTAAGAAGAATTAAAAAAAGTCAAGGCTTATTTAAAATATAAATTAAAGTGAATTTTAAAAAAAGTATACATAAAATATGAAAAAATTAATTGAATTCAGTAAATTCGAAGTGATTTCAGAAAAAGAGAAGGCAGTTCAAAAGAACTTGATGAATTAATGAGTCAAAATATATCTTTTCAATACAATTTTTCTAATAATTTCTTTACTTTATTCGAAATTAATTAAACAAAAAATAAAATACATTCAAAACATCCATAGAAGTGAGAAGAATATTAGCTGAATTTATTCGAATTAAAAAAAAATCTAGATAAATCAATAAAAATTTATCTTACTTTTTGAAAAATTTCAAAAAATATTTTAAAATCTCTCTAAATATTTAAAAACAGATGAACTCCCTCACTTCTTGTAAACGAATTTTTTGAAATCCATTAAGATGTTATGAAATTCAATCACATTCTGTGAAATCGTTTGAAATGACTTGATGCAATAAAATACATTAAACATAACTCAAGATATTTTAAACCTTTTGAAGTCCTTTGAAACCCGTGGAAATTTTTTGAAGTCCTTCAAAATTGCTGGAAGTTTTTCAAATTACCCTTAGAGTTTTCAAATTTGTTCAGATCCCGTTCAATTCCTTAAAATTTTTTGCAATCCCTTGCAACTTTTTAAAGCTCTGAAAAATTCATTGGAATTTTTCAACTAATACCCTAACATTTTCGTAATTCTTTAGAATCCTTTCAAATTATTGGAATCAATTAAAAAATCCTTCGAATCTATACAAGTATTCTAAAAAAGTCTTTTATTCATTGAAATCTTTAAAAATACCTTGAAGTTTTGAAATTAGTGAAATCCTTACAATTTTCAGAAAATCGTTTGGAATCTTTTAAAGTATCCGAAAACCTTATAGGTCCTACAAAATATTTGCATATCTTACGAAATGCCTGGAAATTCTTTGTACTTTGTACTTTGGAATCCTTTGAAGTTTCTTGAAACGTACCAGAGTTCTTCGAAATTCCTTGGTATTTCGCAAATACTGTACAAAATTTAAATTCTTTCAAATACCTTCAAATGATCGAAATCTATTTAAAATTCCGTAAAATCTTTTCAATTCTTTGAAATCCCTTCAAATTATTGAAGTCAATTGAAAATTCCTTGGAATCTTTTAAACTACCGTAAAATATTTCAAATCATTTCGAATCTTTTGAAATCCCTTGAAACTTCTTAAAGATCTTCAAAATACCTGCAAGTAAATTACAAATTGCAAATAAAGATTAAAAGTAAACAAATCCAAGTTTAGTAAAGAATGCAAAAAATATTCACGTGAATTCCCAAATAAAAAACTATCATTTCTTATGTTTATTATTGCCCTGTGCTCTTGTCCTCTAATGAGTTTTTGTAACATTGTTTACATGCATGAGGTTCGCTTTCTGAGAAAATGCGGACGTTTCTGCTTTTTCTTTTTCTTTGTAGATACATAATTATACGTTCCAAGTAAATATCATTTAAGATTGAAAACCTGCAGAATTAAACGATTTTAAACCTTGTTGAGATCTAAACACTTCTTAAATTAAAATTGTGAAATTAAATGTTTTCTTACTGTAAACCGTTGAGTTTGAATTATTTTAATTTTAATAGTTTTAAATTAATGCTCGTCAAACTTTTTCTTATTTTTTATGGAATTCACCAATTTAAGTTACAAATGAATTACAGGAAATTTTAAATAGATTCCAAAAATTTGAAGGGATTACAAGTTTTTTGAAAGAGTTTAGGCTAAATTAAATGATTCCCAAGATCAAAATTTTTTTTAATATTTGTAAAGTTACAAAGAATTTTAAATGTCTTTAAAAAGTTACAAGGGATTTAAAGATAATAAAAGGTGTACAATATTTTAGGGTATTTTAAAATTCTTATAAGTAATTTGAAATGCTTCCTAAGGATTGAAATTTTTTTTGGAATAGTTGTATAATTCCAAGAAATTTCAAAGAGTTTTTAAAAGTTTTAAGGAATTTCACATGATTTCATGGATTTCAAAAGAATTTTAAAAATTTTAGTGTTTGTAAAATTCTTAAAAAATTTAAAGACTTTAAAATAGTTTTAAGAGAATTTAAAAGATTCTTAAGGATTTTTAATGAATTTCTAAGGATCAGAATGATTTTAAGGGATTTAAGAAACTTTGCATTGGCGTTTTAAAGAAATGTCGGTACAAATAGACGAATTTTTTCGGTACACGTAGACAATGCCTTTAAGAAATTTCCTGGACTCTCGGAAGACATGGAACAAATTTATAAGATCTACTATAAGATTTTAAAATATTTTAAAAGATTCCCAGAAAAAAAAATCTGCCCGACGCGCAAGCACATTCTCATCGCGTGCTGCGCGCGCGGCTCGCAAGTGTCAACGCGCCTAGGGCGTAAGACTGTTGTTTCTCGCGCTTCGCGCTCGATGATGTATGTATCTCGTGCTTCGCGCTTTATAATGTATTTACCTCGCGCTACGCGCTTGGTCTTTGTATTTCCCCTACATTTGTACACAGAACTTTTAAGATTGAAGGTCAAAGCATCTACAACTGTCGTTTGATTATTGTAAATTCTCTTTTGTTAAAGCTCCTTCGGCTTTAACGAACACATTCACATCACGTATCTCGTGCTTCGCACTCGATTTTGTGCAAAGTGCGAATCGTTTTACATTGAGTTCAACTCTATTTATATCAAATGTATATTACATTTCTGTACCTCGGCCTGTGATTGATTATTAACATATTGAGAAATACAGTACAAATTTTACTCATCATGATAACTTCAATATTTGTTTCTTATTTTGCATTCAATTTTAATCTCAGCTACTCTGAAAAATATATTATTTCAATATATTTATATTATTACAATTCATAGTATGCATTGGTATTCAAACATACGTATTTTCATTGATTTGTTTTTTTAATTTTAAAAAGTACGCATCCTATAAAGAAAGCAATTTTGTTAATAAACATTTTATTAAAACTTGTGTCGTTTTTCCAAAAGTTCAATTTGCTTATTTTCAATTTTATTTATTAAGGCTTAGACTAAATGTACCCGTCTTAGCGTAAAGTGGTCTAAAGAAAATTTGTAGATTTAATTTAGGCGAAAAATTGTGTTAAATAAAATGTTATTGCAGCTTGTGTTCTTTTTTCAAAAAGTTAATTTTTTCATTTTTAATATATTTTTATAATTAATAACAAATATTTAGATCTTTTTTGGTTGAACAACTTTTTTGTCTTTTCATTTTTATTCGGCTTTTGTTCCTTTCTTCCAATTATTTAATTAAATTATTTTTGATCTTATTTTTTATGATTAACAGAAAGTCGTTTTTCAAAAAAAAAATTTTTTTTATTCATTTTTTTTGCGATTAAAGCATAAACTACGCTTCCTATAAATTAATTATCAATCACAAATTTGTAGCTCTTTTTTGCATGAGTAACTTTCGTCTCTTCTTTTTTTTTTCATAGCTTGTCCCGTTTGTTCCAAAATTAAATTTTTTAATTTTAATTTTTTCATGATTAAAACTAAAACTACGAATTCCGTTAAAAAATAATTTATTACAAATTTGTAGCTGTTTTTTGCACGAGCAACTTTTGTCTCATCATATTTTTTCGTAGCTTGTGTTGTTTGTCGGAAATTTTAATTTTTCATTTTTGAGGTTTTTTATGAATAAAACAAAAACAACGCATCCTGAAAAAATAAATTAATGAAAAATATATGGCTCTTTTTTCGGTAAACAACTTCTGTCTCATTACTCTTTTCGTAGTATGTGCCGTTTGTCCAAAATGTTTTTCTTTTTTTTTAATGATGTTTTTCACGAATGAAAGAAAAACTACGCATTCTTAAAAAAAATTAATTATAACAAATTTGTAGCTCTTTTTTAAGCGCATAAATTTTGTTTCATCATCTTTTTTCGTATCTTGCATAGCTTAACACATAGTAGAATTTTTGATTTTTTATTATTTTTTTTGTGGGATTAAAAGTTTAAATTTTTGATTTTTCAACAAAATTCAAAAAGCTGTTATGACACTCTAGTAGGGATTTTAAAGAGAAACTTTTCTTCTTTCGAGTTTTTTCACACCGTGCGTTTTTTGGCTTAGAATTTTTATTTTAGTTTGTTGTTTTGAATTTCGTGAACGCTATAACTCTGGTAATTTTTATTTTATTAAAAAAAAAGTCCTAAGAATAAATTGGTCATATTTTTACGTACTATAAAAAGCCTTACATTGAATTTTTGAATCTTGAAAAAAATGATCTAAAAATTTTTGAAAGTGCTCTAACTTGTTGAGTTTTGATCCAAAATGGCTGGCTAACGAACTCGTCCTTTCTTTTTACACCCTTAAAAAGTGTGCCAAAGCGCAATTCAATACGATAATACTGTCGAAAATTATCGTGTTCAAAGACGAAAACGACAACGACGACAACGACAACAGACAGACAGACACCGACGTAAAAGCTATTTTTTCTGACACAGGGGGCCTCAAAACGTCGACATTTAATGAAATACGCAAAAGTCATTTTTCACATAAAACCAATACCTTCTGATTGATGAGAATGTAAGAATCAATTAGAAATATCATATGCTTTCAGAAAGAGAATAAAAATCGAAACGGAAGTTTGACATTGCTTTCGCTATAAAGGCGCAAAAGGAAATGAGGAAAGGATTAGCCCGCATAAAGCTGATAGAATTTCTTTTTTCTATTAGCAGAAACTTTTCAAAAATATTGGAAAGAAGAAAAATGGTCGGGGTCTTCAGACAATACTTTTTCCATGTTTTCAAAATTTAAAGAAAAAAATATAAAATATTTTCTGGAAAACTCGACCGTTTATTTTTTTATGTAGTTCTTTACAGTTTATGCTTATACAGTGTGTCCCAGACTTAAGTGTCCGCACTAATATGACTGTATGAAAATAAAGAAAAAAATCGAAAATTCCTTTTCTAAAATTCAGTTGCAGTTTTAGTTTTTGAGTTATGAAATATTTGAGCGAAAAATAAAAATAAAATAAAAATAAAATAAAATTGTGGGTTTTCTGAGAAAATCGACTTTTAATATTTTCAAAAAAACATTACCATGTTAATTCTGAACCTTTTTTTAAATTTTGCGGCGATTTTGAGAGAAGACGACAAACCTAAAGTTATAGAGGTTCAAAGAAAAAATTAAGGTTTTTTTGAAAAACAATGCATGACTGGAGACTGTAGATAATCTTTTAGAGATATATTTATATTATGCAGTTCTCTAAAGAAATTTTCCTAAGAATTTTCATTTGAAATTTAAAAACTTCACTTTTTTGGCATATACTAATACTCGTATATACCTAAAATATTCAAGGTGATCAATAACTATATTTTTTATAATCACGAAGTTCAACAGAAACGATCTTTAAGGACATAGGTAAATTTACGACTAATCTATTTAAAAATGCACAAAAAAGTGTCAGATTAATTAAAGTAAAGGATAATACAAGTTTATTAATAGTTAAAATAATATATTATGTCACATAGATTAAACCTATATTTTTTGGCGTTTTTAAATCTATTAGTCACAAAGGTACCTCTGTCCCTAGTGCATGCACCGACTCTCCTCCAAGTTCGTAAAAATTATTTGTATTAAGCTTTAAAAGGATTATAAATTAAAGTTATTGACCACATTAAATATTATATTGTAGTACACACTAATTAAATATCAAGTTAAGTCATTATTTATCTGTGAAAGTGAATACTTTATAAACCTAGTATCTACTTATTTATTTTTGAGTAAAAATTAATTACAAAATTGGTTAAGTGTTTCAGAATCTTATAGGGATAATACCTGGATTAAAAATATTCATTGATCGTGTACATCATCTCTCTTAAAGAAAAAAGGGTCAAACCAGAAGATTCTGGTAAGATATTTAATGTTTGACAATTTTTAAAGATCATGTTTGAGAAGTTCTCGTCCAGGATGTCAAATAGGAAAGATGTCGAAGCCGATAAAAAAAGTATCCTGTATCAGCCAGCAGTAGCAAGAATATTAAGTACGAACCTCTGGTTCTTAAACAATTGCTTTTTAATTGGTGAAAGCATAACATTTGCACCCCCTAAAAAATCAAAGTTGTCTAAATTAATATCCAAGAGCACAAGAATTTGCTCAAATTTGACTTTGATCGGACAAGTTTGATTTTTTGAGTGATGGGTACACTTGAGAAATAATGCTAAGTTAATCGTAAAATAATGATTCTGTGCTTAATCACTCTTACATTTGGTTGCATGTGCTTCAACTGATCATAATAAATTTCTAATCGATTATAATACCAATACAAAATCCTAACTGTTTTGATGCCATTCCTACACGGGAAAAATTTTGGAACACCAGACGTACCTATAGGTACAATAGCCGCGCCAAACGCTAGGACGAATCTTATACTTCCATTTGGGGCAGCTGCCCCGTTTTCTGACAGCAACTA
>JAUELO010454311.1:0-12932 GCA_032357855.1 Amphibolips quercusostensackenii | reverse complement strand
TCAATATAAAAGACTTTAAATTAATAAGATTACAAGTTAAAATACACCACATTTACCGCATTTTCAACAATAGTTAAATTTTTAACAACAAAATTTTTACCAAAAGAGATGAATTTTCAACAATAAAAATTAAATTAACCAAACAGTTGCATTAAACACCAAATCGTTAAACTTTCGAGCAATAGAGATGAATCTTCAACAAGATAGTTTCAATTTTAACCAAATAATTCAATTTTCACGCTAAAGACTAATTTATTCGAGGACACTTAAATTTTCATTAGAAAAGTTAAATTTCATTCAAGAAAGATGAATTTTCAATCCTGAAAGATGACTTTTGCACCATAAAAGATGAATTTCAAATCTAGCAGGCCGAATTTTTTTAACGAAACAGATGAATTTTCGACACAAAAAAGATAACTTGATTGAAATATTTACAATTTTAACCAAATGGTAAGCAAACAAAAAATTAATTTTCTACCATAAGAGAATTTTCAACCAGTTTAATTAAAGTTTCAATTAAAATTAATTAACTTTTAACAAAAAATATGAATTTTTAACCAAAAAAGATGAATTTTTAACCAAAAAATATGACTTTTGTACCATAGAATACGACATTTTAACAAAATACTTAAATTTTCCACAAAATAATTAAATTTTCAACAAAATAAATGAATTTTTATCAAAAAGATGAAATTTTATAAAAAAATGAATTCTGAAACCAAAAAGACGAATTTTCAAAAAATACAGATTTTTCACTCAAGAAAGAAAAAAAGTTCACCTAAATTGTTGAACCTTAAAGCCAAAAAACGAATTTTCTGTAAAAAAAAAATGAATTTTCAACTGGAAAATATGAATCAATATTGGAAAATAATAAAACAACAAAATTGTTGTTTGACATCAAGAAGACGAATTTTCAACGAAACAGTTGAATTTTCAATCAAAAAGGATAACTTTTTAACAAAATTGTTGAATTTTCAACCAAATAGTTGCATTTTTATCAAAGAAACATACAATTTTTACTAAAATAGATGAATTTTTACAATAAAAAAACAAATTTTCAAAAAATAGTTGAATTATTCAAAAAAGATTTCATTTAACTTTTGAACATCAAAATATGAATTTTAATCCAAAAGTAAATTTTCTATGAAAATAGTTAGCTGTTTAATCCAAAAAGACGAATTTTTAAAAAACAGTTGGATATTTAACCAAAAAGAATGACTTTTTAACAAAATTGTTGAATTTTCAAACAAACAATAAAATTTAGAACTAAAAAGATAATCTTCAGGAGGAAGCAACTGCAAAAAAAAAAAGAAATGTAAACGTAAATAAAAAGCAAATAAATCACTAACAAGAATATTATATCAGAGTTACCGCAAACATTTTAGAAACTCTCTCATTTTTCCCTAACCAATTTATCAATTTCCCTGAAAATAACGTGAAATCTGTTAAAATTTCTTAAAACCTTATAGGTACTGGAAAATCCTTCTATATCTTCAAAAATTCTAGAAAATGAATTATCCTAAAATATTTCAAACACTTTGAAATCCCTTCAAATTAATGAAATTAATTAATACAGGGTGTCTACTCAAATCCTGGAAAAAAATTCACTGAAAATTTCAGATTTTCCCCAGGGATCTCAAGTTTCTTCCAGGTATAATTTTTTATAGCACTAAACAATACAAATATTTTTCATTTTTTAACAAAGTTTAAATTTAACTGAAATTAGACAGCTTTGACAAATTATTATATTACAAGAAATTCTAAAATGTATTAGTTCCATCAATTAATTAAATATTTAATAATACTACAAACATAACTCATCACTTGTTTAATTTGCCTCTAATGATCCTGAATTGGGATAAACAAATTTATATTTTATCTTCTTATATTTGGAATTCAATACATATGAAGGCAAAATTAATGTAGGTACTATATTAAATTAAATATAAACTGCTTCAAATTCCTGACTTTTCAAATAAAAATATTGCATTTTCAACAATAAAGATGAATTTTTAACCAAATAATTGAATTTTCAACTGAAAATAATAATTTTCTACCAAAAAGACCAAACAGTTGAATTTTGAACTAAAAAAAATCAATTTACGAACCAAAATGTAAATTTTCAACTAAAAAATATCAATTTTTTAACAAAAATAGAATATTTGAATCCTTAGTTTAAAAAAAGTAGTTTTTCACAAAAGAAAACACATTTTGAGCCAAAGTGATGAATTTTCAACTCAAAACGACGATTTTTAACTGAAATAGATAAATTTTTAACAAAAAAGATGATTCTTCAAACTAAAAGATTCATTTTATTTCGAAAAGGACGATTTTTTAACAAAACACATAAATTTCAACTAATGAAGACAAATTTTCAACCAAATAGTTGAATTATCAACTTAATTTATGCTTATTTAACTAGAAAACTTGAACTTTCAACAAAGAAGGTGATTCTTCAAACAGAAAAATTAATTTTATACCAAAAAGGACGATTTTTGAACAAAATGCGTGAATTTTCAACAAAAGGACAAACATTGAACCAGATAGTTTAATTTTCAATAAAAATTATGCTTATTTAATTAAAAACTTCAATTTTTGGCAAAAAAGATGATTCTTCAAACAAGAAGATTAATTTTATTTCAAAAAAGATTATTTTTCTATCAAAATACATGAATTTTCAAAGCAAAAGACAAATGCTCAACCAAATGGTGAAAATTTTAACTACATTTATGCTTTTTAACAAGAAAATTTGAATTTTCAACAAAGAAGATAATTCTTTACACAAGAAGATTAATTTTATTCCAAAAAGAACGATTTTTCAACAAAAAATATGAATTTTAACTAAAAGACAAATTTTCAAACACATATTTGAATTAACAACATAATTTATGCTCATTTAACTGGGAAACTTGAATTTTCAACAAAAAAGATAATTCTTTAATCAAGAAGATTAATTTTATTCCAAAAAGGACGATTTTTCAATAAAATACATGAATTTTCAACAAAAAAGGAAAATTTTCAACAAATAGTTTAAATTTCAACTACATTTAGGCTTATTTAACTAGAAAAGGTAAATTTTCAGCAAAAAAGATGATTATTTAAACAAGAAGATTAATTTTATTGCAAAAAGGACGATTTTTGAAAAAATGCGTGAATTTTAAACTAAAAAAGACAAATATTCAACCAAATAGTTAAATTTTCAATTAAAATTATTCTTATTTAACTGGGAAACTTGAATTTTTAACAAAAAGATAATTCTTTAAACAGAAAGACTTATTTTATTCAAAAAGGACGATTTTTCAACAAAATACATGAATTTTCAACAAAAAAAGACAAATTTTCAACCAAATAGTTCAAACTTCAACTACATTTATGCTTATTTAACTAGAAAACTTGAATTTTCAACAAAGATTATTCTTCAAACAAGCAGATTAATTTTATTCCAAAAAAGACGATTTTTAACAAAATACACGAATTTTCACCGAAAAAGGACAAATTTTCAACCAAATAGTTGAATTTTCAACCAAAAAAGTTGAACAAAAAAATTAAAGTTAAATTTTTAGTTAAAAAATTATTTTTCAACCAAAGAGATGAATTTTCAATTAAAATTATTAATCTTCAAATGGAATAGTTAAATCTTAAATAAAAAAGATGAATTTTCAACCTAAGATTAATTTAACCAAAAAAATAAATAGTAACATTTTTAGCTAAAAAATGTATTGCTTAAACAAAAAGATACAATTTTAACTAAAATGATGGACTATTCAACGGGAAGTTACATTTTTAGTTTAAAAAATTAATTTTCAATGAAAAAAACAATAAATTTTCAACAAAATAGTTAAACTTTTAACTGGAATAGTTAAATTTTCCATAAAAAAATTAATTTTTAGCTAAATAAAAAAAGAATTTTCAACCAAATAGATACTTTTTTAACCAAAAATAGAAATTTTTAGTTAAAATTATAAATCATCAACCAAAAAGATTAATTTCTAACAAAAAAGCCTTACTATCAACTGAGTAATTAAATTTTCATTCCAAAAAATACGAATTCTGAATAAAAAATATTGTCGATGATATTTCAACCAAAAAAATATTTTAATTTTCAATAAAAACGGTTGAATTCAACCAAAAAAGACGAATTTATAACATGAGTTGAATTTTCAACTAAGACAGATTTTTCAGTCAAGAGAGAAAAAATTGCAAATAAGCTTTTGAATTTTCAACCAAAAAGAATAATTAACTACTAAAAAAAAAAAAAAAACAAGAATTTTCAACAAAGTAAATCAATTTTCAACCAGATACTTGAATTTTCAACTCAAAACGACCAATTTTCAACCAAAAAAAGAATAGTTAATTTTTAGTGAAAAAATTAATTCAAAACAAAACAACTAAATTTCAACAAAATATAATTTAATGCAGTTAAATAAAGTTACGTTTACAAATGAAGAACAACTGTTATTTAATTTTATATTTAAATTAATTTAAAAAAAGTAAGCAAGCTCTCGAAAAAATGCCCTGACTTTTAAAAAATGCCCTGACATTTCCAGGTTTTTTCAGGCATTTAAAAATTCCCTGATGATTCCAGGTTTTACAGGTAGGGTAGACACCCTGTAATAATCCCTTGGAATCTTTTGAATTCCCTAAAATATTTCAAATTAAAAGCTCTTGAAATGCCTTAGAAGTTTGAAAAATACCCTAAAATCTTAAAAATCCCTTCAAATCATTCAAGCCTATTAAAAATCTCTCGGGACCTTTAAAAAAAATCTGAAATATATATTTTTTAAATCAAAAAAATTCAGAAATTATAAATTTGTTTGCTGCAAATAGACCATAGGGACGAAATCTTGAGAATAGGGTACAATCGGGGATATAGGGACCGTTCTGTGAGGCCAGACGGTCCCTCATGATGAACTTAGCTTATGAACGACTTCTTACCTCCATTCGATTTCTCCTTTTCCATCAACATCTTCGTAGGAACGGACATCGTGAGCGGAGCCTTGGGAATTGGAGCCTCCCCCTTGTTTCGTTCAAAAAGCGCCATCCTCTCACCAAGCGTCATCTCTGCTGGATCCTTGACCTTGACGTAGGTGCCGTTGTTCTTTTCGAACATGGAGGCCTTGCTGAGCACGGAACCTGGTGACTGTTTCATGGGACTCTTAGGAGAACCGTTAGAACCATACCTTGAGATTAATCGAGAGCTACTAACGCTAGAGTTAGTATCTTTCTTCTCCGGTGAATTATTGACGTTCTCGTTGAATCTTGAAGATCCCGAAGGGCTTCCAACGCTGCTTGTTTTGACGCTTGTGGTTCTGATCGGGTTGCTGTTCGATTTGGTCAGGGTGTTGGATTTCGTGCTGATAGAATTTGCCTCGGCCTTGTTGGTGATACCCATGACTTCTGGAACACCCTCTCGCTTTTTTGGTGATCCTTGGGGGCTACTGGATTCCTGAGAACAACCCTTATAGTCATACACGAGGCGAGAACTGTTCTTAGTGCGACTAAAACCTTGTGCCTCCTGTAAAATAGTCAAACTCTCTCATTTTATCAGTGCAGATAACTGTACTTAATTTGTGATCAGTGTTGGGTAAGTTAATTTATTTTAGTAACTAGTAACCTAAAAACCTAAAAAGTTACTTTTTCACTTCATTAATTTTATAATTTACATAAAAATCAAAATAACTAAGATGATAATACAAGAAAACTATGTGTTAGTTGAAGTAAATAAAAAGTACACAGTATATATTTCGACAAGTGAACGAAAATACATATTTAGAATAAAATTTCGTTTACTTTTTTTTCATCAACCATTAGAAATGATTTTTCATATTAAATTTCCAGATAAAAGCATGGCTCACGTATTCAATTCCAGCATTTCATGAAAAATGTTGCACTTTCAACAAAACAGATGACTTTTTAACAAACCTGCTGAATTTTCAAACAAAAAGATTCATTTTTAGCAGAAGAGTTGGCTTTCCAACCAAGAAAGATTTTTCAGTCAGTTTTTTTAACCAAACAGTTATATTTTTGACCGAAAATATGCATTTTTTCTGCCGGAAGAAATGAGTTTTAAAACCAGAAAGAACACTTTTGAACAAAAGATTTGAATTTTTAAGCCAAAAGGATGAATTGTCAACAAAAAAATTACTTTTGAACCAAATAGTTGGGACTTTCTACTAAAATATAAAAATTTTTAATCAAATGATTGGATTTTTATACCGAAAATATTATTTTACAACAAAAATGTAAATTTTCAACCAATTAGATGAATTTTCTAGCATTTTCAAACAAAAAAGACAAACTTTCAACAAAATAGTTAAATTTCCAACAAAAAAGTGAATTTTCTAGCATTTTCAAACCAAAAAAAAAAAACAAATTTTCTAATAAAGAGTTCAATTTCCGACAAAAAGTTCATTTTCGATCAAATTTGGACTTTCTACCACAATACTTAAATTTTTAACAAAATACATAAATTTTCAACTTAATGTTTGAATTTCCATACCAAAAACATTAATTTTCAACAAAAAAATTAATTTACAATCAAATAATTGAATTTTCTACCATTTTCAAACTAAAAAGACGAATTTTTACCAAAAAAATTAAGTTTCCAACAAAAAAGATTATTTTCAACCAAATAGTTGAATTTCCTACCAAAATATTTTAATGTTCCACCCAAAAAAAAAAACTAATTTGAAACAAAATAATTCAATTTTTAACTAAAATTATGAATCCTCAACTAAACAACTCAATTATTAACAAAGTTTAACTTTCAACCGAACGTTAAATTTTCAATCAGAAAAGACGAATTTTCAAAAAATATCTGAACCCTTGACAGACATTTTTTTTACCAAAAAAGATGAATTTTCAAACCAAAAACAACACTTTTCAACGAGAGTTAAATTTTCAAAAAAAATGTTGTTATTTTTCAACTAACTAATTGAATTATCTACAAAAATAGTTTAATTTTCTACCAAAATAGTTGAATTTTCAACAACAAACATATGACATTTTTTTACCAAGAATTAAATTTTTAATCTAAAAAGCACAATTTTTAACCAAAAAAGAAAAAATTCCACTGAATTGTTAAACTTTTACAAAAAAAAAAAAGAATTTTCTACAAAGCAGTTGCACTTTCATACTGAAAATATGAATTACATATTACCAAAAAAGTTACTTCTATCAAATTGTTGAATTTTCTACCCAAACAGTGCAATTTTTAACAAAATATATGCATTTTCAACCAGAATAGATTGATGCTTAACGAAAAACATATGAGTTGATATTATTTTAACCATAAAATATTTTTGTTTAAAATTAAACACAGTTGAATTCAAACAAAAAGGGCGAATTTTTAACAAATAACAGTAGACTTCCGTTTGTTTTTGCGTCCTTGAAACGTTCCCGACCATTTCGTTTAACGCTGAAGGGGACCCCACCTCTACCGCAATTACGCAGTTGATTTTTATCAAGCGACGTTCATTGACTGCCCGGCCTTGTATCGCTGCGCTTGCTCTAAGCGACTGTTTAAACTGCGTATGTAACGAAAAGCAAGGGTCCATTTGAAATTAATAAATGTGTACTATCAATAATAATGCTTTTCGGTACATGTGCAGCTGAAAAAGTCGCGCTCCGTTAGCGCTGACTGAATTGCGCGTCATTTCTGGCAAGCTTTTTCTCAGTTTTTTATCAAGTCAATATAATAATATCAATTTTATCAATTCAATATAATAAAATCAAAAAGCGACTCAAATTTTTCACAGCATATAGAGTATTGCAGCATGACGTCATGACCATGCTAGGCTAGGTGGAAATGTCAGCTCAGCCGTAGCAAGGTTAGCAACTGCATACGAGTTTTTGGAGAACAATATTCTAAACGTAAAGATATGTGATAAAGGTCTGAATAGTAATATTTCTTAAGCGTAAAATATATTTTCTCAGTCATGTCCCATTCTTTTGTCGATTGACGACCTTTCAGTTTCTCGAAATACAAGCACCTGTCCGAAATTTGAGGTTAGCGAGTACCGGATCTGATACACTAATCTGAAATTTAGGATATTTTATTTTATTTCGTGAAACTGAAGAATCGTGAATCCACAAAAGAATAGAACATGACTGAGAAAATACATTCTGCACATGAGAAATATTACTATTCGTACATTTATGATTTACTTCTACGTTTATAATATTTTCTCGCAAAAGTCTGCATTCCCATAACGTCATGCTAAAATACTCAATTCAAAGCTTCCTGCTCATTAGGCCTCTTTTTTTAATTGGTCAGACACTGCTGCATGCGTAACCGTACAGCCCGTACAGGGACCATAGTGTGGGTTAGAAGTTCAAAGAAGTGAGTGAGGATATTCTATTTTATTTCGTGAAACTGAAAGATTGTGAAACCACAAAAGAATGGAACATGAGTGAGAAAATACATTCTACACATGAGAAATATTTCTATTCGTACATTTATGATTTACTTTTACGTTTATAATATTTTCTCGCAAAAGTCTGCACTTCCATAACGTCATGCTAAAATACTCAATTCAAAGCTTCCTGCTCTTTAGGCCTCTTTTTTTAATTGGTCAGACACTGCTGCAGGCGTAACCGTGCAGCCCGTACAGGGACCGTGGTGGGGGTTAGAAGTTCAAAGAAGTGAGTGCAGGGGGGTGAAAACATGTGGACGTTCAAGCAAACGAAAGTCTACTGTATCTAAATTAGGAAAATCCTTTTTTATTGTTTTTGATGATTTTATAGATTTTTAATGTTTAAAGTTTTTGAAAATTATTGTTTAAATTTAAAATTACAATGATTGAAAAAATTTATATTTCTGGTTAAAAATTTTTTGTTGAACATATGCATAATATTCGTTTTAAATTACTAAAAACGTTCTCAAAAATTGAACTGTCGTTAAAAAAATTAAAAGAAATTTCAAGAATTATCCGTGCTTAATTGAATTCTGCAAAGTTTGTTTAAAAAATGTTATTAGGTTCGGAGAAAATTTAGGGCCAAATTTTTTTTTGTTTAAAGCGTGCGTTTTTTACATTAATTTTTATAGAATTGTTATTTTAAATTTAAACAATAATTTTAAAAAACTTCAAACATTAAACAAATTTTTTTGAATAAAAATATTATATTATCGTATTTTAACAAATGAATAATATTTTTTTAATAACAATTTTTTAAATTATTCAAATTCGGGAATCTTATAATCAATGAATATTTTAGTTTGGATATTTTATAATTCGGAAATTTTATTTTGGGAATTTTATTATTCGGGAACAGTCAATTTTTAAAATTTGGTATTTTATATAATTATTTTCTTCACATGTGGTTTTATAATTTTGTCAAGCATGTGTGAAATTTTTAAGCATAAAAATAACAAATAAATCAAAGAAAAATTTCCAATTACATACAATTTGGTATTACATACCGAATTTCAAATTTTGAAAATTTGCTGTAATTCTAATTTTGATTCATAGATCTTGTCGTTTTTTTACTGTAGTTATTTTTATATTCTCATCGATAAGAAGGTATTGGTTTTATGTGAAAAATGACTTTTGCAGATTCCATCAAATGTCGACACGATAACTTTCAACAGAATTATCGGGTTGGATTGCGCTTTGGAGCATTTTATTAGCGTGTAAAAGGACGAGTTTGTTAGCCAGCCATTTTGGATGAAAACTCAAAAAGTGAGAGCATTTTCAAGTATTTTTAGACAACTTTTTTTCAAGACTTAAAAATCCTATGTACAGATATTCATCGTACTCAAAAAGGTGAACAATTTATCCTGATGGATTTTTTCAATAAAATAAAAATTACAAGATTTATAGCACTCACAAAATTTAAAAAAAAACGAAAATAAAATTTTTAAGCCAAACAATGCACGATATGAAAAAAGTCAAAAGAAGAAAATCGTTTGTTTTTGAAAACACTACAAAAAAGCAATTAACACAAGTTAAATAGGATCTACAAATTTGTTATCAATTATTTTCTGATTGAACGCTTAATTTTTGTTTTAATCATAAGAAATAAGAATAAACATAGAAAAAATTAATTTTGACACAAGCTACGAAAAAAGATGAATTGACCAAAATTGTGCACCTAAAAAAGATTTACAAATTTGTTATAATCACTTTTTGATAGAACGCGTAGTTTTTGTTTGATTTGTAAAAAATAACATTAAAAAAATTGTTGGACAAACGACACAAGCTACGAAAAAAAGTAATCAGACATAAGCTGTTTTCCCAAAAATGAGCTACAAATCTTTTATTAATTATTTTTCGATGGAACGCGTAGTTTTAATTTTAATGATAAATGATAAAATTGAAAAAAAAAATATTCAATTTTTGGACAAACGACACAATCTATGAAAAAAATAAGGAGACAAAAGTTATTTATCTAAAAAAAACTCTTAATATTTTATAAATAATTTTTTGATAGGAAGCGTAGTTTTTGTTTTAATTGTAAAAATAACATTAAAAATTAAAAAATTAAATTTCTTGAAAAACGACACATGACGAAAAAAAATTAGTTGACAAAAGTTTTTCACCCAAAAAGGATCTCCAAAATTGTTATTAATAATTTTTAGATGGGACCAGTAGATTTTCTTTTATTCGTAAAAAATAAGATCAAAAAAAATTAAATTAAATTTTTGGATGAACGGAACAAAAGACG
Organism: Amphibolips quercusostensackenii; assembly: GCA_032357855.1. Lineage (NCBI taxonomy): Eukaryota > Metazoa > Arthropoda > Insecta > Hymenoptera > Cynipidae > Amphibolips > Amphibolips quercusostensackenii. The sequence continues at coordinate 2,267 of JAUELO010454311.1, read as the reverse complement.
AAAAAAATGAAAAGACAAAAGTTGTTCAACCAAAAATGATCTACAAATTCGTTATAAACTCTTATTATAAAAATATATGAAAAATTAAAAAATTAACGTTTTAGAAAAAAACACAAGCTACAATTACATTTCATTTAACAAAAATGTTCCCCTAAATTATATCTACAAATTTGCTTAGAAGCACTTTACGCTAGGATGCGTACTTTTAGTTTAAATCGTCAAAAGTAACATTGAAAATAAATTATTTAAATTTATGGAAAAACGAAACAATTTGCAATAAAATGTTTAATAACAAAATTGTTTTTTTTATGGGATACGCACTTTTTAAATTATGAAAACAAGAGAATGAAAATACGCATGTTTCAATACCAATGCATATTATGAATTTTAATAATATAAATTTATTGAAATGGTACCTTTTTCAGGGTAGCTGAGAATAAGATTTAATAATAACTAAGAAAAAAATAATAAAGTAATCATGATAAATAAAATTTTTACTTTATTTTGCAATATGTGAATAAGAATCACAGGCCAAATTACAGAAATAAATATAATATATATTTGATATCATAGCGTTGAAGATAATTTTGGACAAAATCGAGTGCAAAGCACGAGATACGTGATGAGAGTGTGTTCGTTAAAGCCAAAGAAGCTTTAACAAAACAGAATTCACAATCACCGAGTTACAGTTGTCGATACTTTGACCTTTAATTTTAAAAGGTCTGAGCCAAATGTAGGGGAAATATGAAGACCGAGCGCGTAGCAAGGGTATATAATTTCTGCATGAAAAAAATGATTTCCAAATATTTAAAGATACTACTCGACTTTGCTTCTAGCCTGAAATGTATTTAATTTTTTGTATTTACCTTCGCAACGAAAAAAATTTCCAAAATTTAAAACCTGAAATTTACCAAAAAATTAGGTTGCATCCTACCAAAAAATAATTATTAACAAATTTGTAGATCTGTTTTTTGTGAAAAACTTTTTTCTATTAACTTTTTTTCTTACCTTGTGTCGCTTTTCCACATTAAAAAAAAATGCTGATGTTATTTCTTACGATAAAAAAACTACGCAACCTATCAAAAAGTGATTAATAAAAAATTTGTAGATTTTTTTGTGAGTGCACAATTTTTGTCAATTAATCTTTCTTCGTAACTTGTGTCGTTTGTCAAAATAAAAAAAAAAATTTTATCTTTTTTTTACGAATAAAACAAAAACCACGCATTCTATTAAAAAGTGAATAATAACAAAGTAGATTTATTTTGGGTGCAAAATTTTTGTAAATTCATCTTTTTTCGTAGCTTGTGTCGATTGTATAAAAAATTTAATTTTTTATTTTTGATGTTGCTACTTACGAATAAAACATAAACTACGCGTCTTATCAGTAAGTGATTAACATAAAATGTGTATATCTTCTTTAAGTGCACAATTTTCGTCAATTTATCTTTTTTCGTGTGTCGTTTGTCCAAAAATTTAATTTTTTTTTATTTTAAATGTTGTGTGTTTACGAATAAAACAAGGACTACGTTTACTATCAAAAACTAATTGATAACCCATTTGTACATCTTTTTTAACTGCATAATTTTTATCTCTTCATCTTTTTTCGCATCTTGCACAGTTTGACCGCAAAATGAAATTTTTGATTTTTCATTATTATTTGGGCGATCAAAATTTGAATTTTTGATTTTTTAAGACAATTTAAAAAGTTGTTATGATAATCTTTTGGGGCTTTCAATAAGCAACGTTTTTATTTTCTTAACTTTTTTCATATCGTGCGTTGTTTGACTTAAAATTTTCATTTTTGTTTTTTTTTAAGTTCGTAAATGCTATAACTCTGATAATTTTATTTTTATTAAAAGAAGTCGTGAAGATAAATTGTTTGACTTTTCGAGCACTACAAATAATCGCATATAGAATTTTTGAATCCTAAAAAAATGGTCTCAATAAATTTGGAAATGCTGTAACTTTTTGAAATTTTATTCAAAATAGCTGGATAACGAACTTTACCTCCATTTTCCGACACTAAAAGAGTATACTCGTATATAAAGCCAATCTGATGTAGTCATTTTTTCAAATGTGATCGTGCTTACAGGCAAACATACATGCAGAGATATACACAGACAGACACATTCGTAAAAAGCTGTTTCTCGAGTTCAAAGAGTCTCAAAACGTAGAAATTTGACAAAAACTAGGGTGTGAAGGGTGGGGGGGCAAATTTTACACAAATCTAATACCTTCTCTGATGAAAATGTAACAAAAATCTCTGA
>JAUELO010454296.1:0-12933 GCA_032357855.1 Amphibolips quercusostensackenii | reverse complement strand
ATGTCTTTCATGTCCTGTCATTATCCAATAAGTTCTGAGTGCACCAACTGTAATCAATACGTCTTCTTTGAGGAAGTCAATTCTAAATCAATATTAACTGTACCTAACCCGTTTTTTTATGACCCGTGATCTTGCAGCAACTTACAGGTGCATTAGGTGTATAAAATATATCTTTTACACTTTTAAGTCCAACAGGTGTGAACAATACATTTTTTTTGAGATAGTTAAGTTGTAAACGAAGATTAGCCGCAAACAGCCTTTTTTTCTCATGACCTGTCATTACACAACAACTTCCGAATGCATCAGGTGTAGAGAATACGTTTTCCTCGAGGAACTGACGTTTTGACTGAAAATTAAAGTTGTATAATGACAGGTCATTATGAAAGTGGGTTAAATGCAAATTTAGAACCTAAATTCCTCGAGGAGGATGTATTTTTTACACCTAGTGCACTTGAAAGTTGTTGTACAATAACGAGTCATAAGAAAACTGGGTTAGGTGCAGTTAATATTAATTAAGAGCTAATTGTATCGAGGAAAATGCATTGTTTACAACAAGCGCACTTGGAAGCTGTAGTATAATGACGGGACTTTAAAAAAATAGTTTGCGTTTAGATAATCTTCATTTAGCACTCAACTTTCTTGAGGAAGATGTACTTTGTACACCTAGTGAAAACGGAATGTGTTGAGACGACGGTCGAGACTTCAGGAATCGACAAGGGGTAGAGGTATTGATAGTAAAGTATTTTCTTGGAACTTTCTGAGTCCATTACAGGCTGTTATTTGCAGATAGAAATTTAGTGTAGTACTTTACCCTAGAGTACTTTTCGGAAAATCTTTCCACGTGGGCTAGGGCTAGACATTTAGCTCATAATAACAAGCATTGCAGTAAAAAAAGTCGGTTGAGTTTCAGATGTTACTAGAAGGATCATTGTTCAGCTGAAAGTAATTCAATGCCTTCATTCCTGATGTAGCTACACCGTAGCCTTTAAGCAGTGTACTGCGCTATATCGTATATAGTCTTCAAGCTTAGAACGGTATATTGCCCATTCTCACAGAAAAGTGCGACGTGAACAACTTCTAATACAGCATTGATCATCCGAGCGTACAGGGCATCAAGAAACGCTCAGAAAGATAGGAAGACAGAAGCATTGGAGCAAAAAGCCGGTGGTTCATTAGGCGCCTCTCTAGCGCGAGATGAGTGTGATCTCAAAATGAGGCGGTGCACTGCCTAAGCACGATGTGAATTGGTATGCAATAGAGTCCCGGTAAAAAGGCTTGCATTCAAAAGTATTTGAAAATTTCCAGTTCAGCGGCGACATAAAAATGATTGAATCTTTTTCAATAACATTTTTGTCCTGATGTTTTAAATTCCCATGTCAGCAGGAGTTATCTTTTAAATAAACTAAATTCTTCTCTGTATCCAGTAGCGAAAAAAAAAATTCTTCTTAATACTCTTCGATTCCTAAAATCGACAGTGCAATAGAGAAATTCTAATCCTTTCAAAATTTGCACATTTCGCTGTTCTTATTTACTGATTCTCGAATAATAATAAGGTTTAAAGAATTTGTAAGCACAGTGATACTGATTTTACATTGTGAATATTGATTGCTACACAGGTGCCTGTGATGAACACTAACCTTTTAATTTGTTGATCTCGATTTTATATATTTTTATTGATCACAATTAAATAAAGAGAGAGTTTTGTTATAAATTGATGTAGCGTCCTGCACAATCCTACTAGATTTGTTAAATTTCATGGCTTTCAAGCACCTCCTAATGTGTTAAATGAAAATGGGTTTTTTTAATTTGTATGAGGTTACATTTAATAGATCCGATCGGCTTTGAAAGTGATTAGAATCTAAATGTTTTTCCTGGATAATTAGGGTTTCAAAAAAAAGGACAGAAACACGATTCTAAGATATTGAAATTTTGAATATCTTTGAATGCGAGCCTTCTTACCAGGGGCGTCTAAGCAATGATTTTAATATGATTTCCAGTTCCTCACTTGATTGAAAGTCAACCGCCTTACGTACAAAAAATAAAAATTTTCACGTTAATTTAGGAGAGAAAAATTGCTGACATCCTGCCAACTCCTAACCTACAATTTTTGAAGTTGGAAACGTCGTAACCTACTAATGAAATACGATAATAATTATAAACAAAAATAAGCAAAAAATCTATTTATCGTAAAAACTTTAACTTTTCCTTATATCCTTGAGAATTTATTCCTAAAAATTAGCCGCAGGTTTAATGCATAAGCAACTTTTCACAAAAGACAAACATGTCTCATTTACGCATCATTCGACATTTTCCTAAGTGTTCGCACATCGTAGTTCGCGCATGCATTTTTGCAAGCACAAGCGAATTTAAAATCGCACGGCTGAGAATCATCTGAAAGTTAACATACTTATAATTTCTTATTTACTGCAGTACTACATATTTCAGATAGAGGCACGGTATTCAAGACCAACTTATGGTGAAATTTGAATAATATAATTTATTCAAAGTGAAATGAAAATTCAATTTTCCTTGAAAGTCAAATTCTTGTGTTACTGTGTCTTGTAACTTGGCTGAGAGTCGTAAAATAAAAATCTATATAAATTTTGTGAAAAATATAGTTTGAAAAACTAAAAACAGTAGAAGTTCCTCTCTACAAAAATACAAAAACATCAAATGTTAACCTCTGTCAATGGCTGCAGATAAACCTGTCAAAATGATTGCCCCGAAATTTCAACTGGTCTTAAAAGGCATTATTTTCTAGTGCAAATTTTCAGAAATTTACGATAACCTCATTAGTTGAAAAATGCTTCAGGTTTTATAGAAATGTAAAATTTCGCTTTCACATTTGTTGTAGATGCCTCTGCAGCAAATCCTATTTTACCGGTTAACAATAAGCTTTAATCCAAATTCGCAGTACTTGTTTATACTGCAATGGTTAAAAAAATTTATGATTGTTTCATATTTCAATAAATTTTAGTGTTTTTATGTAATCAAAATATTTATTTCCTCCTTTGCGCACATCTACAGCAAAATGTTTTGGAAGAATTAACGTGAAATTCAAACAGCAGGTGTTCGATAATATTTTCTAGTGTAATTTTTAAGGGCCTTGTAATATCTTCCATACGTTCAAAAATGTTCCATACTTATTAAAAAGAAGTTAAAGTCTTCATCTTGGCACACGGTTAGTGTGAAATTTATTTTTCCAATTGACGTACAGTCACCCTCCATTTTATTTTTAACATCCCATTTTTATTGTACACTGTCACAAAATTACACATTACCCCTCATATCGTTACTGCCCTTAATTTCACACCCTCTCTCTCTCTGTCTCCATGAACTTTTTTCTTAAATCCATCCCTTACACCCGTTTAATTCTCTCACTATCTCTTCTTTTTTCCTTTACTCTGCCTGCCTCCTGGAGACTCCGCCTATACCCCCTTAGCAGCTTGGGCTTTATTCTATCTTATTCCCTTCTCTTTATTTACGTCTCGACCAGTCTCACAACATAAAATTCCTGAATATATATTTCCAGAACTCCTCATCTTCTTTCTCAACTCCTGCTACCCTCATTTTTTCTCTACTTTTATTTTCAAATACTCTACCTTCGCCGCTCTCCCTACACTTCTCTTTCTCCTAGCCCTGTCGTTTAGCATTCTCTGCACCTTCCTTTCCTTTTAAAGTTCAAATCGTGATCAATAAAAACCTCCTTAAATTTCATCATATTTTTATTATGCATTACTTCAACCTTCTTTTACAAGTTTTCCAACTCCACAACTGTCACTTCCTTCTCCTTTCTTCTCTTCTGCCTGAATTTCTCTACCTAATTTTCAACACACTCTATGCTCTGTAGCAGCACTTTCACGACCTTTTTTTCTTCACCATCATTAGCTTCAATCCTCATATCATGATATTATTTTTCCTGTCTGCCTTTTCTTTTCTCTCTATTATTAATTCTATTGCCCTCATCCTTTCCCTATACACTCTTTCCTCCTTTTCATTCCTACGCTGTCCCGCTTTTTCTTCTATCATATTCTCTGCTCCCTTTCTAATACCTTTCTGCTCGCTCGCTACCTTGTCGCCTACTTCAATGTCCGACTAGTTCTTCACTTTCTCAAGCCTTTTTTTCATGCTTTCTTTCCAGTACCTTGTCTTCTCATTCACCTGTTTATCTTTAACTTCTTTGGCCTTCCTTATCGCCTCCACTTATCTCTCTAAACCTTCTACTTTCTGCCTCAACTCTTTAATCTTATTTTCTCATTTCTTGTCTTGAATCCTTATGCTCATTCTGATACCTTCGATCTGTTCCTTAGTCTTACCCTTGTCCTTGCTTAGTCCTCTAATATCACCTAAAAGCATCCCAAGCACCGCCTTTAATACATTTCTCCATGTTTTGTAGTCGTGACCTACGTGTCCTACTGCTTCTTTTGAAATGACTTTCTACCACGCTTTTCTCTAAACTCTCTCGGCTATATCACTTCGTCTTCAAGAGATCCTTCCCCTTGCTAGCGCTAGACGCTCTCTCCCTTACCTATTTGCTTTCTTTGCTCCCATCGTTCCACGTGTTTCCTTTCCCGGACGCGCTGCCTGACATTGCCCCACGTACTGTTAACCGTTGTAGCGTGCGAAAAATTTCCTTCCCGTCAACTTCGCTACCAGCACTGCCACTCTCGCTGGCTACCTCCCGCTCTCTCACGTCCAAGTTTTCTCTTTAGCTCCCTTTTTCAAACCCTTAAGACCCCTGCAGACACGCCTTACTCTCTCTTTACATCCCCTAACCCTACCTGAACCACCCTTGCCCCCCTTGCAGATCCAATCCTTTTGTATACAAACCCTCCCGGTTCCTTGCCAAGCTAACCTCACTTTCCTTATTTCACTTAATCTCACCTCACAACTAGACCGAAAATTAATTTTTTCTCTACAATTCACTCCGCACAACCCTACTCACCTCTTTGGCATCCACCTTGACAATCCAATCACACTTTCCGCACAAATTCCGTAAAATCCTCTTACCACCTTCGCGGAACAAGTGAATACGTTATTACTTCCGCCACCAACATGCATGTCAGTTTATTATTATTATTATTATCAATAATCATAATTCTTATATGGGCGCTTCCACAGAAGGTGTCATTTTTCTGTCACCATGACATTACAGGCAAACCTACACTTAAAATGCACACTATACAAAAAAATATATTCAATTTAGCATCGCTTGACAATATAAATAAAAATAAAAATAAAAAAAATGAAAAAAGGTGAAATAGGAATAGCTAGGATTTTATCTATTTTGTGTGAAAGCTGTCAAAAAAGTTGAATATAATTGTTGATTTTCGTGTATCAATAATCAAAATGATCCAAAATTAAAAGACAAACACATCGATAAACAACAAAAACGAGAAACGTTTGCGTATTTACATAATATTTGATTAATCATTTTAAATTTTCAATTAGTTGAAAATCCACAATCTTACAGTTTCCGTCAGTGTAAAATTAAAAAGCCTCATAAAATTTTTATTCTCAGGAATCTAATTTTAATAACTCGTGGTATTTTTTCACGCTGCGACTGAATTTTTTTTCTAAGCGTAAAGTTGGTACGAGGGAATATGTAATTTTGTATGTATCTAGTGTGTCATATTACACTGCTGTTCGACAGTTTTTTTATTTTAATTGCCAGGAGCTGTAATTTCACACACTTTTGTAAAATAAGACAGTGACTTGTGTGAAATTGACAATAATACAAAATTCAATATTTTGAAATTTTTTTGTTTTCAAGGTAAGAAGGCTTGCATTAAAAAGTATTGGAAAATTTTATACATCCAGTGCTCACGTGACAAATACTGTTTACTTCTGGATCCCCCCTTTTTGTCCTCCTGTTTTGAATTTTCATAGCAGTAGAAGTTATCTCCTGCATTGAATCCCTTTGTGTATGCAGCGCGACAGAATTTTTCTGAATCATTTTGGATACCTTGAACGAACTAAAAAATAGGAAAATTGTAATACCTTTCAATTTAGTTCATTTTGCCATTTTTATTTACTATTTTTTGAATAATAATGAGGTAAAAAGCTGTTTAAAACATAGCATCGGTCATTTTAAGATGTCAAAATTAATTTCCACACAGATGGCTGTGGTGAATAATAATTTTTTGAATTTTCATCATGATTTTACATTTTTGTAATTGATAATATATGAACAAAGTGAATACTTCACAATAAAGAGATGTATTCTTGTGTAAAATCCTACTATATTTTGCAAATTTTATGCTTTTGTAGCGCGTTCTAATGCTTCAAGTGAAAATTTTGTTTAATTTATTTGGGCTTACGTTGGTAGCTTCGATTGGCTTTAAAATGGATTGAAATCTTATTATTTTCGCTCCCTAATGTGGATTAAAAAACGAAACACAGAAAATGCATTCTCAGGGATTCAAAATTTTTAATACCTTTCGATGCAAGCCTTCTTACCAGGTTAGTATACATTATTCTTTTTATACAGTGCAAGTTACACTGCAAGAAAATTTGCAAACAGACTTCCTGATATAGGGACAAAAGCTTACAGTTATGACAGAAACTTTTATGAGAAGTTATAACATATTACTTGTCAAATGTCTACTTCGACGTCTGTAGGTGCAGGAAGTACGCACGACTACCCATTACCGAAGTTAAAAATCTTTTAATTTTTTATTAGATTTAGGTGACCAACAGACACTATATTAAGGAAAATAATGTGCTTCTGAAATTATTAAAGTATCATACATTAAACATAAAAAATTTTGAATTCGTCGAAAAAATGTGCCCTCCGTCATCGTACTTTACTCCAAGAATACTTGGATTTACACTTTTCTATGCTTACGAAAATTAGATAGCATGTTTGCAGAAAAACGTCAATCCTCAAAAGTACACTAAAATCAGTGTTATTTTAAGTTGCGATTAAAATGAGCTTTGCAGTTTTATTATGAAAACCTAGGGAAAATTCATTATTTGGAGACTTTTTTATATTTATTTTAAGCAGCATAAAGTTTGGTTTTAAATTTTTAGCCACATACGTAGATGAGTTTGTCTGGCGTTATTTGGATGTAATAGATGTTGATGAGCAGGTAAATTTTAACAATAATTACAGAACTTCTAATTTTTTCATATTGAACAGTGCGTATTAGTGAATTAAAATAAAATTTGTACTTTCCGTAGTATAAGTTACTAATCTTAAATTCGTTATAGCCGACATGAAGTTCAAGTTATCAAAGCTAGAAAGCAACGACCAAGTCGTGATTGTCTGCATGCAAATTAAAGCATGTGTGTTCGAAGAAATTTCCTCTACATTTTCTGCTGAAGTGTGAAGAATGGCCATTACTTCTTCTTACATTCACTTTTCAAAATTTCTAATGTAATGTTTTCCTTGTCTGCGCAAGTTATCAGGAGGTCAGGGTTTTTTTCTTCTAAATCCAATAGTTAATTTATACCCTTTATTTAATTCTATATGTATCTAGCTTCGAAAGTAATTTGTTTTTTGTAATAAAACCATTAAATAATCTTAAGAGATTAGATCTAAATTCTTGTAATTTATAACATGGAATTTAAAAATTATCAATCTCGACATCTTTCACAACTTTTAATAACTGAACAAACTTCTTTTCTCTAAATTGGTTACTGAAACCTTTCCCTAATCCTAAAATGTTGACCACTTAAAAAGGTATGTTAATTGCTGATAGATTCAGAAACCATGGGTCAGTTCTATCGTGTAAAAAAGCATATTTGTATTCAGTGAAAAATTACAAAAATACATTAAAAGATTTCAGAAATATTAAGGATTGCAACTTGTAAACAGAAAATTAAAAAATAAAAAAATTAAGCGTAAAAAACAAAATGTAAATACCAATATAATGAGAAACTTCAAACTCATATTTACACACATAAATAATATTAAGCATATGATGGAAATATTTACTTTTGGTATCCTATAAATAATATGCTAATAAGGAGATCTTAAGTGGTATCAAAACATGTTGGTCCCAACGTAGTATAAGTAAGACGGAGAAAGAAAAGGGAAGTAAGAGTAAGGATGGCTTGGTTGTCTCCTCCCTAATTCTATCTCTCTTTTTTCATTTGTTGTATGTCCGTCTCTAATAAGCTGATTGCAGTGTTCTTTTAAAACATATTTATTCTTTTACATTTTTTTTAACAAAATTGTTGCATAAATTAAACTTTTTGAATATGTCTTCGAGAAATAACTAATTTTTTTATTTACAATATGTTTGAATCTTTTTGTTCAAAAATTAAAATATTTGTTCAAACTGTCCTCGCAAAATTTAAAGCACTAGACTACTACACCCACGCGCATGCGCGTCAACTTTTCTATTAATTTTTATAACTCACCTAATTTGCAAATAACGCTGTATTTGTTGAAAGTTTTTGATGACTCAAATTCTTGCTGAAATTACATTCTAAAAGAATGTATTCAGTAAATTCATGTAGCGCAGAATTTTTTCTTTGTAATTAAAGCTACCATCACAGTTATAATTATTATTATATATATGTTATTATATATATATATGTTATTATTATTAATAACACTAATTCAATATCGTGAAAAAACGTAATTTATGTACAATGACATTTTCGGGTACTTTCACGAACATTTTTGTTAATCAGCACATCAAAATACATCCCTATATCATTAAAAAATCAATACCTATAATTTTCAAAATTATATTCTAATCCGACTCTCAGTTCACAATATAAAAATCATTAATCATGGATTTGCAATAAATTGTTTAAATCATTTTCACTTCATATTGTTTAATTTAAGCTTTAATTTCTGTAAACATTATTTATTAATGAACTTTTAAACTAATTTAAAAAATATATATATATATATATATATTAGGTACAAAAATAAGAGCGTATTGAAATACATTGCTACATAATTGAACTATATGCATATACATACAATTTTGAAAATTGAATTTAGATACTCATTTTTGAATATCACAAACATTCAAAAAAATTATATTATTGTGATATAGTAAATAATCAACATTTAATTCTTGATTGAAAACAATTAAGCAATCAACTATTATTTTTATTAAAAAATTCAAATAATTTTTACTCTATATTTTTCTGAAAATTCGAATTAATTAAAACCTCATAAACTAATTCCATTATGTATTAATATGTGTACACATAATTTTAGAATCAGAATTCAGATACTCATTTCGCAACATCACAAAAATTTAAAAAAATTATATAATTGGAATAGAGGTATTTTAAACATAATCTTTTATTGTACAAATTATAGATAGTATTCAATAACATAACCTTGATGTGAATAATCATTTTATGCACTTATTAAAAAAAATAAAAACCCAATCTTGATGTAATTCGATATTGTAAAAAAAATCAATCGACTGATAATTAATTAATTTGTTCACAACATGGAAAGCATTACACTATAATTTTCATGCAAACATTCAAATAAGTTTTACTTTACATTTTTGTTTAAAATACGCTTTTATTTCTGAAACTTTTATTTATTAGTAATCTTTTATAGTAATTTCAGAAAAAATGCTAACGTAGTTACATATAATTTTAAAAAAAATCAATTCAGATACTCTTTTCACGACATCACAAGTTGACAAAAGTTACATAATTGTAATAGAGGTATTCTAAATATAAATAAATTTTCATAATACAAATTATAAGTAGCATTAAATTACATAACCGTAATGTGAATAATCAATTTACGTACTTAATTAAAACAAATTTTAAATTCAATAATGATAAAGTAGAACATGTGTGACTGGATGAGAAATGTAGAAAAATCACCTAAATACTTTTTACGACGTGTATTTAGAAAATGAATCATAACAACTTACACAGCTAAATTAAATAAATTTATAAAAATTAATAAAAGAAATAAATGTATTAAGCAGATTTACAATTTAGTAAAAAATATGATTCATGTTAATTAATCGTTGCGTGGCTCATGAACTAAATAGATCTGGATGGTTAGTGCTGTTTCCGAAAACAATAATAAAAATACATAAATCGGAAAAATTATCAGTAATCGATAGAAATAGGAATTTCCTTTTTATATTATATTGATTTTAATTTAAAATCAGGAGGTTACCCTATGAGTGAAAGATGGCCACTACCATGCTCACTACCAGTGGAGGTTACGTGTTTTTATATAAAGGATTATAAGGACTGTAAGTTACAGACATAGAAAGTATCAAAAGTAGGAGAGTTTCGGATTTTTTTACTTATTTGATCTTCCAAAAAACAAAAAGACCACTGAGAGTTTTAAGATAATAATTCTATGAAATCTTATTTATTATTAATAAGTCGCGATCTTTAATTGCGATAGAGTTACGTATTGAATTAGTTCATTGTATAGGGCCGTGCATAAATTATGTAAACTCCTTTGGATGGGGGAGTAGGTCAACGAGTTTTCTATGCTGTTAGTGGTACCTAGTAATATGGGTATTGATATTATATGTAATAATAATTAACTTGCAAAATAATAGTAACCAAATACACCAATAAGAGTTCAACCAAAAATTACGTAAGGTAATTTTCTAAAATTTGCAGCCACCTGACCTCGTAACATGCCGTAAGATTCGCTCTGATCTCCACAAAATCTTATTAAGATTTTAAAAGCTCAAGAAACAAATAAACATCTAAAATATAAATTTTTTTGATAAAATGAACGTGAAACATTTTTCAAATTAATTTTAAGATCTACAGTAAGTTAAAGCAACAAGTATTCATTACAAAAACGTACAGTAATATCTTAAGCAACTGAAACGTTGCGTAAAATTAACTTTACTTCAAAGGCCATATTTCCAGCTATTCAGCCTAATATTTCAAAAATATTAAAAATATACTTTAATGTTTATTTATACTATTACACTTCAGTCTATAAATTATTAAAATTCCTATTTATTTATTGGAGGCTTCACAGCCCGTCCGCTTATTCTCGTTTTCCACTTCAATGCGAACTGAATCATAAAACCCCAATAAGAAAATCCTTTCTCTTATTTTTCTAATTAAACTTGAACAAGATAAATAGAACGCAATAAGAAAATTCAACTGTTTTTCTTTTTGAAATATTATTCTTTGCGGTTAAGAAGCCTACTTGTTAATATTTGGTTAAAATTGTTTTTCTAATCAATTAGTTTTTCTGAAAATTACCAATTTCGGTTAAAAGTCATCCTTTCAAGTTAAAAATTCGTCGCTTGCCTTAAAAAATCAACAATTTGTTGAAATTTATTCTCTTAACTGACCAAAGTTTTGTTTTCTTTTTAAAAATTTAACTATATTGTAGAACATCTGTTTTTTTAATTTGAAAACTCATCTCTCTTTTTAGAAATTTTACCTTTCTTTGGAAAACTGCAACTGTCTGGTTATTAATTTTTCCATGTCTGCTAAAAACTAACTTTTTTGTTAAAAAATTACGTTTTTTGAACTTATTTGTTATGAAAATTATAATCTTTATGTTGTTGATGAAATTTTTATTTCGTTTGGTTTAGTTTGTGAAACGTTATCTCTGCCGAGACTTCCACGAAAGTTTTATGCTTCGATAAAACTGTTTTCATTCAGTAGTATTTATTTCACATGTATTTTGAACAAACATTTTTAAGTAACGTAGAAGTATGAAGAATATAAAAATCTGTTTTTTTTATCCATTTAAAATTTTTTAAATGTATTATTAATAAAAAATTATCGCTTTCCAAGCGAATACTTTCTATAACATTTTTATAATTTAGAAAAAAATGTTCTTACTAATATTTTAAAAATAAGACGTAATTTTTGGTGATGATATAATTTTTCAGCATGAAATGTCTCTTATAAAATAAAGGAAAACTTCATCAGAACAGATTTTAATTGATCTAACGTTATCTCTTCTAAAGCTACATTTGAATAATTCTGTAGAGTGGAATGTGAGAGAAAAAAACTTTTCTTTGATTTAAAGAAGTATTTAACAACAGCAGAATCATAAAATCTAATATTGAGTTTCAAAGAAATAATTTCGTAAATATTTTTTTCGCCAGTTATTTTTATTAAATTAAGGAACTGTCTCTTCCGTTCTTTGTATTCAATTCAGTAAAACGCAAATGCATTTATAAAAATATCATTGAAAATTGGAAAAATTGAAATTCTATGAAATTATTCTAGTTGCTTGTGGCATTTGACGCTATTTTGAAACTATGGTAAAGTGAACATATAGAATGGCAGAAAATATCTTTCGTCTAAAAATCTGGTATGCAAGATTATTATCTTACTTCATAAATCAGGAATTCAAAAGCTTTTGCGAAGCTTCATGTCATAATGGTGATATCATTAGATGAGCAATTGACAAAATAGAATTATTTTTGTCTGTTAAATTTTTTAGTATACGATCTAATGTATAATTGAAAAAAAAAATCATTTTAGTTTTTCTAACTTTTATCATGTGTACATATTTGATAAAACGTTCATCTTTCAAGCCTATAAGTCGAAAAAAACAGATAGGCGGAAAAAAATATCCCAGAAATATGAGTTTCGCTTTTCTAAAGCATTTTTTATGTAGTGTATATAGTGCATGTCAATTTTTATTCAACATTAGATTCTTCAGTAGTTTTTTCTTTATAGTTTGAGAAAATGAAGCTCCCTGCTGGCCCTTTTTTCATCTCGTTAGCGGTCCTCTTCAACTATATCGGTAAATATAATAATATAATATTTTTAATGCTTCAACTAAATGTAGATCTTTATCACTTTATTTATGAAAACTCTCTGGAAGTATTGTAACCTTTTTCCAGTTGCAACACATAGACAAGTTTCACAATATTTTCTTCTTCTTGTTATGGATAAATTTGAAAACTTTACACAATTGCGTTCTTTTATTAAAGTTTCTTTATTTTTTAAGCTCACTATTTTTTAAAACCTTCTTTTAAGTTATAT
>JAUELO010454286.1:0-12933 GCA_032357855.1 Amphibolips quercusostensackenii | reverse complement strand
CTTTGTGTTTCCTTGTCGATATCTCGAGTATTCATTTCGTGTGATGTGATTTTTATCAGTATATATTAAGACAAACTTTCTGGTGGAGAATTAATTAAGTGTTCTTTGACGTAAAATCGTGAGCTTTTATAAAAATAAGGACTTAGCGATCTCGAACGATATGCATCGTGTTCCTTGCTCTCCATAAAATTGCATAATAATCAAAAGCAATGAATGCTCAAGGATCCGACAGAATGAAACAATGGATTATGGTATAAAATCAGAAAGGATTTCATACCAATTTTTTTTCCACAGGTATTACCTATCTTCATTTCCGGCGGTTGTTTTCCCTGTCGTTATGCCTGTCGTTTTCCTGTGGTCGCGAAAAAACTACAGGGGAAAAATGACAGGCAAAAAGAACAGGGGTGTCATTTTTTTCCTGACATAAATTTTCGTAAGGGGCCCCATCTGATCCCTTGTCGTCTCGTCTATAGTCTCGGGCAAAAAGTAAAATTATTTTATTTTAGAACTTTAATGGAAAAAGTGTCTTAGTGTGATATCGTCACACTCAATTTTTATTTTCTCGGAATAGAACAATTTTTTAGTATCAAGCATTTATGATTCTTATTCAGCGTCCCTATACCTCAGGAGCGAATTTTCATTTTTGTCAACAAAATGAAAAAGTGATTTTTAATTTCTAAACCCAGCGCCGATTGTTAAAGCCTGTGAAAGTGTAACCTCAAAATTCTAGGATCATACATTTGAATTAGCTAACTTTTTATAATTAAATCTTTTTCACCCGCATTCAGAATCTTAATATCTCGGGAGTAAATTTTAATTTCTATTGAAACCGATGATTTTTTATTTGGTATGACAATCCACAAACGAGCCTGTTCCAATTTGTGGTCACTGTCACTTTGGGATTTGTCAACTGACACATCTACTTCCTCGAAGCTGGATAACTTTTTCTAACCAAATTTGTGTGGGCTTGAATCAGCAACACGTTATCTCGGAAGTGGTTTTTGTATTATCTTTAAATGGTTATTTCGATTTTACAGAACATTTTTTCGCCCTGCTGATTACTTCTGAATCTGTTTGTTATCCAGATATGAACTGTCTCCCTTCAAATGATGTTTATTATAAAGAAAATGTAAAATGCTTAATATTACATTACAGACTGAGCTTCACTGCACATGTAAGAGCGATTAAAGGAAAAGTGACAAAAATGATAGGTTTATTATATTGTCTCATCTGTAGAAGAAGTAAACTTAGTATTAAAAATAAAACTATTTTGTACAACGTCATTATTAAAGCACTGATGCTATACGCGACACCAGTCTGGAGTAGTACAAATAAAAGCAATATACTTAAGATACAGAGAGCGCAAAACAGATGTATAAGGATGATAACTGATGCAAAACCTAGAGAGAGAAATATTGATCTTCAGAGAAAACTCAATTTGCCTTATATACAAACAGAGATATTTAGTAGGACAAAAAATTTCTACGAAAATCAAATAAAAAATGTATTTGATATGCAGGATGCGAAACTGTTAACTAAGGACGAAGCTCCTTTCAAAATGAAATATAAAATGCCATATCACATATTATTAGATAGGAAAAAGGCCTCACCCTAGCATCATATTTTGTAAGTTCTACTCCTTAGGTTTAAGCTTAAAATGTATATACCTAGTGGGTTTTATAAAAATAAAAATTTTTTCTCAAACAGTATTATGACTCGCGAAAGCACAACTAGCTATAGGAATTAAAACGAGTACAAAACATGAACAAATAGGCCGCGTTCGATATAGCGAACTAGACACCTAAATCTATTATAGGGATAGACAATATCGTATAGATGTATACCTGTTGTAAAAAATTACGTTTTTATGATCAATAAGGAAATTTTTAAAAGCAAAAAGCAAAAGGGTATTGGGTGTCACGCTGGTGAGCAAGAAAGATCCGGAGTCACTCTAGATACAGGCCAAGGAGTTTTACTCTTGCAACTGAGTATCGCTTGACTCCGAGTTTCCCATACTTGGAATACAAGTGGAGAAAACATCCAGGCTTTCTTTCTGGAAACACGAGATTTTTAGAAGTGACCCTCAGGAACTTCTCTGAGACATTTCTATTCCACTAGAGATTGTTTAAATTTCTAAGTCTGATTTCGTTTGTAAATCGACTTAGATTTATTCCTTCTAAATTCTCTAAGACCAGAAGCGAACTCATTAGAGATCTAATTTCTCGAAGTCTTGTACGAACTCTTAGAATTATGCACTTTTAATCTTTCCGTGAAATGATAAAAATTTCTACCGAATAAAATCTGAAAAAGCGATCTTTTTGCGATGCGAAATAAATAGACTCTATATGCCAGAGCAATTGATTAAATGAAGAAGCCTTACCAAATTTTAAAGATTCTTGTATCTGATGAAAAAGATAAAATAAAAATTTGAAACATCGAATTACAAGAGAATGTAGAAGTAAAAATACAATTTAATATAAAAGATTCATATATTCGAATTTCAGAGAAATTCGAATAAGAGCTAGTATAGCGTATAGTCTCTGTCTGATCTATTTTTTTGAAATAAAAGACTCATTAACATACAATTAGGGCTGGCAAATAGAATAGTTACAAATTTCTTTTAAAATTAATAAAAGAACTTTGTTTTGAGGAATGAGTATATCTACAATGATAGATGGAGAAAATCCTATGTTTTATCCTACGATTATTTTATATACGTGTGTTTATTTTATGGACTTTAATGAAAAAGGTCATTATGATTTTTCATAAATTGAAAAGAATGATTCTTGTTTTTTTCTCCTGTGTCGAAAGCTTATAAAATATTAAGAAGAGCATTTGAAAGCTTTCAAGATATATTTTCAATGAATTTCTTAAACAAGGTAAAATAAAAAATTTTGTTTTTTCATGAAAAGGGCTTGACCGTAACGGTGCGCGATTTGTACTTTTTTTTACATTATTCCACCCCTTCGAGAAATTCAATAAAAGTATGTGTTATAAAGGATATTCTAAGAAATGTCAATGCAAAATATGGATGTGGTTGCTCTAGAACAAGAACTCAAAAAAGAATTTCTGTAATAGAAAACTTTTTTTTAACCGACATTTTTTAAAAAAGATTTTGTTCTGTCACAACTTTATTAGTGCCTACAACATCTACATATTTTGTTCATCGAATTCAGTTAAGCTGTTTTCGAAAAAAACCACTCTTTTTATTTTTTCTCGACCTCCTTATAACTCCCACAAAAATAGTTTTTAGAATTATAATTAAGAAAACTTTACTTTTTAATATAAGAAAATGCAATAGGGTTGTGTACGAAAGTATGCAGCCGAAAGCAGTGCACCGTAACAGTGCAAATTGTTGCATGCGAACGTATAACAGGAATTCTAAGTTCATGCGTGCAGAGGTAGATCTTGTATGCTTACCCGGCTATGTCCATTAAATTTTTCATTTTTTTCATAGTATTTTCTATAAATAAAATCAAAATGACAAGTCCTATCAAAAAAGGTTGAATCTAATTTAGTAGGGCTTTTTAAAAGATACAGCACATTCCCACAACTTTTGTCTGTGTCTTACGTCCTTTGGCTCAAAAATGGAATGTTTCATTTTTTAATAGTATTTTTTATAAATATAACCAAAACGACGAGTGCTACGAAAAAACGATCAAATTAAGTCTTGTAAAATGTATTTAAAGCTAAAATTCCTGTATAAAACTTTTTCGATAGCTCACGTCGCTTAGCTCTAAATTTAAATTTTAAATAATTTTTATAGTGTTCTCGACAATTAAACCTTAATGACAAATAGTCAATCGGATTGTCAAACTTTAAAATCAAATAAGACGAAAATTCTTATTTTACATTTCTCAGAAATCCTTGAACGAATAATAATGTTCAATTTCCGATGTAAAATAAGAAATGTCTTGAATTAAATGAAAAAACCAAATATAAACGTATAAAATGTAAGGTTGCATTTTTTAAATTGGTAAATATTTAACATAGTAGTCACAATTTTACGAAAGTTTGTATGTTCGTTAATGGTTTGTAAAGTGGTTATTGATGTTGAAGAAAAAGTCTATAATTAAACTGTTATATAATGATCAAAAACAGTTGATCTTTTAAGAGGAGTCAAAACGGTCAGAAATTTCGATTTGCTTTATTTTTCTGATACACTTTGAGAAAGAGAGAGTAAGAACATGATGTTGCAAAAACAAGAATAACAGTAACACATTAATATTCTGAGATATTTAGTTCCTTAATTATATAAGAACAATTATCATTGTTTGTAGTAACAAATTAATAAGGACGAACGATGATTAGTAAAAATTGTTAGCAATTAAAAAATAAATCTTATTACAAAAATTATAGTCACTCGTTAAGCGAACAGTTTTAGATATTTTGAAAATATTGAATACTTTTTTAAAACATTTTTTTACGTATCTGCCTGATTTTCGCATAGCATATTTGATGGATATAATTATAACAATTGGTAAAGGAATGATAGTTAACAAACTTGTTTCTTTCTCCTTTAGGACCCCGAAAACGTGTGCCAAAGCTCGATTTGATCCGTCCATTTCTGCGATAGTTATCGTGTTTACGAACGGATGGACATACAGTCAGAAGCAATTGACAAAACTTAACTTTCGGCTTCAGTAGGATCTCAAGAAATGAAACTTTGTTGAAAAACTGAAGTGTGAAATTTTGAGTGATTTTAATACGTTCTCAATCATAAATGATGAGAATGTGAAAAAGTAATTTTTGTTTTCGAAACAGCCAACTGTTTCCCCTATTTAAAGTTTTTAATATCTTCTAATAAGCTATGTGACTGTAAATTTAAAAATTTGTACACAGTAGAAACGTCAACAGAATTTTTTAGTTAATAAGATAACCGTGAAATTATACAAGTTGGCATCCGAGTATTGGAGAATGATGAAACTTCAAAAACCAATTCCGCTATTAACTCTACTAATTTTTATTTTTATAAGGCCTTTCAATCTTAATCATTTCAAAGTAAACTGAAGTCAATGATGAATTTTCGAGTGAACTTCAAACCTGAGTCAAAATTATTCTCATTTAACTAGCGCTATGTTCAAAGTACTAACATTTTAATTTCAGGTATATAATATCTTTGTTCTAAGGATTTAAAAACGTGATTTATTAATAGTATTAGTTAAAATAAATTTGCTGTACATTCCTGACTTAAAGATTTTGCCAAAATTATTGATTCTTTTTTAACGATATTTGTGACTGTATCAATGTGAAATACCGTCGGTTCAGCTACACATGTTTTTCCGCGTATAGTGGCTACGTGCTTTACCTTCACAGTTGGAAATGCCTGTCAGCGCAAAAAGCTGCGAAGTCCGGAATTGTGCAATTAAAATTTTATAGCAATATATGATGAAAACAGTACAAAATAGAATAATTTAAATTTTACGTAAATATCAGAACTCACAGACCAGAGCTTATTACCCCTATTATGTACTCTATATTTAATTGCGGCCCCTGATACAACCTATTCTCAAGATGAAGGCTCAGAGAAAAATTAAGCAAGTAATTTGGCCCTGTTATTTCTGTACAATTTTTAACACTCGTAATAGCTTCGTGGGCGCCCATCTGTACGTTGTCAACATTGAGTACGAGTATATATAAATAAAGCAGTTGCAGACTGATATTTACTTTCGTCACTGCTCTCGCACAAACATCCCTTTAGTGTTTTTGTAGAAATAAAATTCTAGAAAAGGTAATTTTGTAAACATTTTTCAATAATAATGTGACTGAAGTCAAAATTTAATGATTGAAAATAAGAAATATTTATTAAAATTTTCGCTCTATCTTTATACAATTTTGAATAGAGCATGGCTATTGCAGAAGAAATGTACTACATAGATTTGATTAAAATGACAATTAAAAGAAACAAAAAACATACATCAATAATAATGCGTACCGGAAAACCAATAAAGCTGACTGGTTTACCAGCTATTGTTATGACTAAAGACGCCTTTCTATAAGTGTGTATTTTTGATTTTCTTTACTTCGAAAAGTTTAATGAAAAAACAGTTTCTAAAAAAGAAGATGAAAGACATTTTTGTTATTCAAGTATTAAAATCGACTTATTCTGGCTACAATGGAATGAAAATTAGTTAGAAAATTCAAGACATGTCTGCTTCACAAAGTTTATACGCTTCAAAGTTCAAAAAATGTTTAAAAGGCAATAATTTTCGATGTTGAAAAAAAGATGCATTTGTCCCGTCTAACGTGACCCGGTATCCTAAGACGGGCCTATTTTTAAAATAAAAAAGCTATGTGATTAAACATTAGATACTAATAAATTTTATTCGTAGCGTACTGTTCAAACATATTATTTACATTTATAACACATTAGTTATGCAAAATACATTACCAAACGTAGAATAAGCCTTAAATAAGGTCTAACAGGAAATAAGTGTAAACAAAGTTTAAAGACTAAATATTTATGAAAAGTTGTAAAATTTTAAATATTATTCATGTTAGATCAAGAATTTACTGATATGAATCGAAAAAGCAAACTATTAAAAAAAATTCTTATTCGTGATGTAAAAGCAATAAATAGGTTAGGTAAGTTACAACTGATCGGCGGAAAATTTTATCATGTATTATATTGTCTATATTACTTTGGTAAAGCAGATTTCGTTCTTACCTAGATTTTTCTAACCTACCTGGGGCTCGTCTTAGGAATTTCGCGTGATCACAATTTTTTAAATTATTTTATTAAACAGCATAAAAATTAATGAAACGTAAGTACCTATTGCAAAGTGTACAAAATTATCTATCAAAAAAAATAATAATTTACTCTTTCAGATCATTAAAGGTTATTAAATCACAACGTCTAAGACATGAGAATGTTTGTTCTCTAACGTACAAAAATAATTTGCTCTTTTTGTTTTTGTTAATTTACTTCCAGTGCAGAAACAAACACTTTCAAAATAATTACAATTCTACTGAGCACGTATCCGGATGCGTAAGTGATGACTATAATCTTTTCGTATAAAAATATAATGGGCCCTGGAAATCAAGTATAAATCTCACTAGTAATTTGTAGACTAAACAGTAAAGCCATTTTTTCTAGCTGTTTTCTTAAATAACCTTCATATTATAAAGCGATAGGGTACATGTTGCTTGTTACAACAAAGATTCTATTTTTATGTAACAATTAAAAGGAAATAAATTCGACTAGACAGCATAGTTGTAGTAATTTTTCAAATGTAACTTTTTTACGTTATATATGTTACATGCATTTCTGACGTTCATGGCCTCTATGGTATATGACGCGATTTAACTAAAATACGAGAATATCCTATTAGAGGAGAGTCTGTTGTGATGTTCACAGTATCAAATTTGTGATGAATATTCTTTTTTTTAAGTAATTCTTTTAAATATAATTGGAAACGGCGTAAAAACAAGTCCACAAAAATTTGACTGTGAAACAAATTAATAATCCATTGACGAAACAGTAATCTATTAACGAATCAGTAATCTTTTAGGTAGTGAAGGCAATACACAGCTGAAATTAGTTTTTGTAAAGCAGCTAAATGATCTTGTTGAATAGACATTTCGTTGCTTAGTGCATTACATTCACACCGTACTAGAGAATAATGTTTTCGATTTTTCTATAGAAGGCTGAAGTAATCAACAAATTGTTGTGCAGTATCAAGATATGCATTCATGTTCTTTCCATAGATAAATCCTGAAACAGTAACAAAAAATTCTAAATACAGAATCGCAGTAGTTCGTTTATTTTTGGAACAAACCTTTTTAGAAATTTTGATACTTTAACAATATGTTAGCATTTATACCAAACAAGAGACAAGTGTTTCTAAACAGTATCTAAAGAACATGGCTTTATTCTTTTAATTTGAAAGCAAGCAAAATTCTAAATTTATTGATTTTTGAAGTAAGAGTTCCATAATGAAAGTCTAGTTTGTCCTGCAGCTCACTTAGATCTAGTTCAACCAGAGTAGTAAAATGCAAAAACTCTAACGAATAACGTTATCCATATTTCTTTCTGTGGTCAAAATTCAAGATTTTGCAAACATGAACAGAGAAAAATTGTTCCTGTGGAATAATTATATAATAAATCGCTATTGACCATGCCAAAAAGGATATCGCAAAAGTAAAGAAGATTTAAATGCTTTGTATCATTGGTAATTGATATTTAGAATAATTTAAAAAAAAATTTAAATAACAATTTCTATAGAAAATTAATAACTTTAACATTCAACTAAAAATAATCGTATAAATGGTTTATTTGATCTTATTTATTCTCTTACGTCAGCAACGAAGTCTGAATCGGAAGAAACATATAGGGGAAAGTTGACTAAGACTGACTCGTTAATGGATTATTAATTTGTTTTACAGTCAAATTTTTTTGGACTTGTTTTTTTGCGTTTTTTCATAAAATTTAAAGAAATGATTCCAAAAAAAATATTTATTACAAAGTCGATGCTGCAAGTATCAGAACAGACTCTCCTCCAATAGGATATACGCGTAATTAATTAAAATCCCGTCATATACCGTAGAGGACATGAACGTCAGAAATACATGTAACATATATAACGAAGAAAAGTTAAATTTAAAAAATTAGGTTAGATTAAGTAAACAAATCATTAGTTAAGTTAACCAAACTAACTTGCATTAATTACCTAATGTTTTTGATTGATTTATTGTGTTAATTTTACCTAATACTGGGTCGTTTGCATAAGCCTTTTGTTAATAAAACTAAAAGTTTTTGTTAAATCTGCTAAAAAATTAAAAGCTGCTCCGAAAGAAAAGGTTGTCTTTCTGCGATGCTTGTATAGGACGACCATACTTTTTTAGACGACCTGCGGTTCTTAAACGCTACCAAGAATTTATTCAGAATAGATTTAAAAAAAGCATAGTCCACTCGGATGTTACTTTTAATTAGAAAAGATCTGCCTCTAAATTAAATTTGTATGATGTTTGCGTATTATCACATAAAAAGGTTTCTTATCTGGTCTAGATGGCTTTATCTTTGAATCTATTTAAAATATCAATTCCCCTTCGCACGCTTCTCTAGAGCAGAGAGAAAATGCATGACGTTATAGATGATAAGTCAAAATTATTAGAATTCTGTATTCCCAAAAAAAATAAATCATCTCTATGGTAACTTAAGTTTTTTTGTTAGAATTAAACAAAGGCAAATTTAAAATTTAAAGACGAATTATATCTCGTTAGAGGATTCACATATTCTTTTTTCCAGTAGCTTTAAGTAAAGAAAAAGTGATTCTGCTCAGCAGAATCACCAATTGGATTCGCGAGTCACAATGGTAAAACATCAGCAAATTTAAATATCTTCGTAGAGATTAGATGTGAAATCCAGGATAGCTTGACTAAGTGTTTCTTGCAATTTAATTAAAATTTTCACTTTCGTCTCAAAAAAAGAAAATAATATTTCATAACGAACGTAGAATTGCTTTAGTTGTGTCAGCCAGGTTAGAAAAACATAAATGTCGAAGAATCCATTTGACAATTTTATAATCGACAACATTGGATCCGCAAAAATACTTTTGATTAAAAGTATGTTTACTGTTCGTTACAAAATTTCAGCCCTAGGATTTTCCATCAACTATTGCCCTACCTAATCCCACTTAAAAACTGACACTGATAAGGCTTTAGCGAGTATTGCTATTTCGAATTAATGATGTTCAATTATAATCGGACGTCCATAGGTCTTAAAAATAGTTGTATCATTGATTATTTATAAGCATAATCCTGCTTTTCCGACTTACAAAATAATAAGATGACATCTGAACGTGAATGACATTAAAAATTTCGTTTCTGAGGTTTTGCTGCAGCTAGCTTAAGGTTACGTTATCAATTAAGATTCTTTGCAACGCCGCAATTATAACCTCACCTAATAATTTTTTCTTAATTTTTGTATTAAAATATTAAATATTTAAAATTAAAACTTCTTTTTATGAAAATATTATTTTATTCATTTTACTGTGTTATTTAAGAAACTCGTATTAGTATTGTATATTATTTATATTATGATTCCGTGCGACATCAGCACCACCATGATGTATAATAAATACGCTTTTTAAATGTCCATATGAAGTTTTTTTTTAATTGCCTAAGTAAGAGAATATTTTTTTTAAATTAACAAGTAAATGATTAATAATAATTGGATATGTTGTCGAGGAAGTTACTGACATAAAGCACTAAAAGATGATCGGTCTCTCGATTGAGCAAAATATATAGAATGCATGTCAACAGGCTTTTTACAGAAAAAAACGAAAGATGAAGTTCACATTGATAATAGGTGAAAATTTTGCATCAATGAAAATCAACCTTACTGGTTAAACTCTACTCGAATCAAAGATAATTTCCTATTTTTTACCTTGTCTTGATAATCTTTCTCCTCATAATGACTCCATTTTTATTCAAAAAGTTTCAAGAATCACGATGCTACATCATATTAGAAGAACTACATAAGATTGGAGCAAAATGGCATCTCACAGCTGTACGTTACTTTTTGCTAAGTGACTTGAAATAAGTTCTAGTTTGTTTACAACAGTGTTATCTATTTCAGAGAAACTTTTAACTAATTTTCATTTATTACAAAGAAAATTAATGTTTTATTATACCTATCACGATGATAACGCCTGAGTAAACGTTGTTTATAGTAACTAGACCTGCGCAGACGTTATTTACGGTATCTACGCGTTCAGCATTTAAACTGCCTTAACTTGCACACTTGTAACTCACAGTAGTCATAAATGCGCAGTGGGTGCCTACGGTCCTCATGACCAAAATATCGTAGGTACTTAATGCGCAGCCATATATACCGCAGGTATTCTCCGCGAATCCATGCATAACGTAAGTATTTACTGTACAATGATGAATACCATACCAACTGCACAGTCAATAATAAGCTAGGTACCACTGCATAGCCATGAATACCGCGTGTGATTCGCTTACAGGCCCAATTATTGCCGGTGCCGTATGCTCAGTAGCTATATGTAGGTATACCGTAGCTCACATACCGTATGTAAAACATACCAAATGAAAAAGGTATAAAATACGTAAATCTCAGTCTCCTAAAACTTCTGATCCACTCTAGCATTTTAAAATCTCCTGAAGTAACACTCTTTTCCTACCAAGGTACTCGACTTCTCATCACAAAATAATATGACAGCTGATCTCTAGCTATTGCGGAGGCGCTAGATTTTTCAAGACCATCATGCAAGCCTTCCAGAAGCTCCCATTTGTGCTCACCTGTACCATTCGCCGAAAATTATGCGTCCATTGTCTGTTGTTAAAACTTTGCGGACAATATTATGGTCCTTCTTTTGCCAGATAATTCTTTTTTTTCTCAATAAATTAGGCAAACAAACTTTTGCTAGCACCATTGACTTCACAATTTCCATGGAAGCGACATTTAATTTCTAGAAAATTCTCCATCTTGCTGCTAGAGTGCCAAAGTATTTTTAATGGTTTTGCAGACTTTTCTTGAAAAATAATGATAGACTTTCTATCTAAAACATAATGTACCTGTGTCTGTGCCTGGATAGAGGTAAATTATATTCAAGCCAAGAGGAAGAGCTACATCTTTAACAAAAAACTGAAATAATAGTTTTACAATCAGGCTATTCCGAAGCAACTGGCACACCTAATGAGTCACCCAATACTAATATTCCTAATTCATTATTTTTAAATACTGCACCATCGCTGTGTCAACCTTTATCACTGACGTCCATTATTATGAAGTTGTAGCGTACATCGCATGCCGAAATCTTATTAATGCAATGTGTATCTTTGAACTAAAATATTCTGAATTGATTTTCAAGAATGCCTGTACAATTTAAAATCAAATCATTAAAAATTTTTTACATATTACTTCATTGCAAATCTTTAACAGTCACTTTATTGCAAGTAAATGCGGACACAGGTTATTTTAGGAAAATCGACGTGCATGTGCACATTTTAAAACCTCTCAATTCCCGTACATATTCTCAGTAGGATTTAAAAATGTACTTACCTGCATCGCAATAGGTTTGCCATATATTGCTTCTAAAGTGTAACCTGTATAGGAATTGTTAAAGATTTTTTAAATCTTTAAGAATTGCGTAATAAGTACTAAAATTTAAAAAATTTTACGTATAAGCATAGCTATGTGAACTTCAAATAATATATTTTTTTTGCACTTTAAAAATCGCTAAGCTGAAATATGTAGGTATAATAAAGAAAAGAGATACATCTGTCAAACCACAAAGTGACCATCAGCTTGTACGATGGACTGATGATATCTTTACTAGTTGGTGCACTTAGTAAGTAAAATCCGACTAACAGTAAAAGTTTTCTTGCGTTTATGCCGTCATTCTTGCGTACTTTTAAAACATAAAATGATGAAGTAAATTCATCTCGCGAATGAGAAGATCTCCTTGAAAAACTTTTTTTTATTTTTGCTGTATTTAGTCGAATCTTTGTGGCACCTTCTAAAATATAATATATCCTACATAAGCCTTAAATTTTTTGAAAAGAAATATATAATAAACATTGGTCTACTCTTCTAAGCCAAGGATGATGCATACAAAATCAACGTTTCTGTCGAGCACGCCTTTTATGTTTTAAAATTTTAATTAAATCTTTATTCTGTCCATCTCCAAGACGTCCAAATCTCGCAAGCTCATCAGCAGCTTGCAATATTATTTACTTTATTGCTAATATATACAAAATCGCATCTGCTTTAGGAACTAGTTCTCATATGGTCTATTTGATATATGAAACATAAAATCATGAAAACAGGAGCACCGGCTTAATGGCTGAGTCTTAAAGTATGGACAGTGCGTACGTTTTTGTATGTTTATAACGTTGGCGATTCTTAAACGACAGACTTTTACAAGGGGAAGGGGGACCTGGAAAAGGGTAGGGGGTGTGGCTTGT
>JAUELO010454259.1:11842-22787 GCA_032357855.1 Amphibolips quercusostensackenii | reverse complement strand
AACTGTCAGCGAGGAACAAAGTATCTGCAACAAACATGCTTGCCGTGCCTCTAGTACTCTATTCATTTGGTGTGGTTCCACGGACGAAGGACAAGTTTAGATTCCTCGATATCGTAAAGCGAAAGGTTTTGCATATGCGAAAGCCTCTTCTTAAAATGGTCAGGGAACACGAAGAAGTTTGCAAAGGAGCGTTTCTGTACAAAGCAGCGGAAAAGGCTGCTAAAACACTCGGCCTTGACTTCAATATCAGGTGTAAGCAAAATGCATCAAATGTTATTCATCGCGAGTAGTTACTCCTAAAAGCCCGGATTAAGAAAGCACAGAAGAAAAACTTCCGTGAACAGCTCCTTGACAAGAGGATGCACGTCATCTTCCACAGAAATGTAGACAATCAGTCATTGTCGTATGAGCTAACGTTTGCTTTCCTTAAATCGTTCGGATTAAAGTCGGGTACAAAGGGTTTTATTCTGGCATGCCAAGACGGTATCATTTTCACCTTAACGTACCGTCGCCATATTTTGAGCCAAAACATTCTCGATGATAGCTGCAGAGCGCGTGACGCAAACCTCGAGCATCTAAGACACATACTATCAAGTTGTCCAACTCATGCGGAAATGACCTACATCCAAAGGCACAATGCTGCACTAAGAGTGCTTTATTACTATCTCTGTTACTCTTACGGCATAAGCCTAAATACCGCTTCGCTAAATGCTTCTAGGGAAGTAAAGTCAATTGTCGAGAATGAAAAGTGCCGCATATACTGGAACTTTATATTCCCGACAATGGTTTCTGTTGCGTACTCGAGGCCTGACATGGTTCCCCTTGACTTTGAGAAACAAACCATGTTCGTTATCGAATTTTCGGCACCGTTTAACAAAAACATCATAATCAAGGAGAATGGAAAGCAAGAGAAGTATATAATAGACCTTATAAGGGAGTTGCGACGGTTATACCCGGAATATTCTGTTAAGCTAATCGTCCTGAAACCTTTGTTAAAAATTAATTTTTTGGTTTATAATTAAACTATTCCAGTTAAAATTCACCATTTTAGTTGAAAATTCATCTCTTTTGTTAACATTTCTTTTTTAACTGATAATTTATCTTTCTTAGTTGAAGATGCATGTATATTTCACATGTATTTGGTTCAACATAAGTCTTTGTCGTCGAAAATTAATCTTTTTGTTTAAAGATTCATCTTTTTGGTTGAGACAATTAAAGATTCATAATTTTAGTTGAAAATGAATCTCTTTTATTTAAAATTGAACTACTCCAGTGGAAAGTACATCACTTTGCCTGAAAATTAATCTTTTTAGCTGAAAATTTAATTTTTCTATTTTGGGTTGAAAATGGATGTTTTTTAGTTAAAAATTAAACTATTCGGTCACAAGTCCATATTTTAGGTTAAAAATCGAATTATTTAGTGAAAAATTTATTAATCTTTTTCAAAATGCAGTATTTTCACTTGAAATGTTAGAAACGTAATGCTTTTTAAATTGAATTCAATATAGTATGTACATTAATTTTACATAAACGAATATATTTCCCTTCTTTCGTGAAAAAATTTTGATTTTCTCTGTTTTTACAAGTATTCTATCCACCTTAAAAATATCTGGTCATTCTAAATATTAATATTTTGAATATGTTAAATATATTTACAGGAACTGAAGAAAACATTGTTTGTAATAAAATCGTGAAATTATATGCATATTTCGTATCGATTGTTTTAAAAAATTCGTAACACTTTAATGGCTCCATACAATGAAAAATTAAACCTAGAAAAATATTTAGATACCTACGTAAAACCTGGAACTATCAGGGAAATGATTTTTCAGGATTTGGAAAGACACCCTGAAACTACATAGTTTTTGTTTGTAAATGATACAACTAAAATGAAAATAATTTCTTACCACTCTCTTCAATACAGACGATGGATTGAGGCCAGTTGACATTGGTAGCCGGAAAGACTTAGTATTTGGCACTGAAAATTTCTGTTTTAGATTACTCTCTTTATCTGTTAATGTCGTTGCTTTCGGTAACATACTTTAGGATGAATCAACTTTCTTCTTTTTGATTGAAGATACACGTTCCAGGGCATACCTATCGTCCGCTGGCCTTTTATCAGTTGTGTTAAAGTTCAGATGTTGAAGAGGTTCTTTCCCGATAACCTCTTTTACCACTTCTTTGACTACCTTCATTTCATTATTTTTCATTCCTCCAGCATTGACACTTGAAGTAATTGTTTTTTCATTGAAAGCTGTAATTTTTTGTTTGGTTTTAGTTTTATTTAATCTTTCTTGTAATTTGGTCTCGACATCTACATTGTTTTTCTCCCAATGTTGTTGCGTGCGACGATTTGTAGTTTCACCTTGAGATTCTGTTGTTTCATATGATTGAATTATGTATTTTCTTTTAACCTAGCGTTGTCTTCTACCTTTTTCCAGAATTCCATTAATTTACTCTTCACTATCTGTAAAACACCACACTTCTTAAACTTTATCCTAATGTATACATATAACACATAAGCGATTTCAGAAGCATCACATTTTGGTTTTTGTTGAAAATAAGAAAATCTAATGAGTATTTCTTCGTATTGACTTATTGTAATGAGATTACCTGTAGTAAAAACGTCTGGGGCCTAATATTCTAAATACTGAATAATAAAACCTTAATAACTAGGTGTTTTTTTATTGTTATTAGTTAGAATAAAAACTTCTTGAAAATATATTTAAAAACTTAAAGGATTAATGTGTAAGAATGTGATTTTGTGATACGCAATAAAAAAGTCAACTGTCAATATATTTAAGGTTTAAATCTTTTATATTCTGAGTTCTGAGTTTCATGGAGTTTTATATGAGTTTTTGTAATTTCCAAAAATTAGGGTCACTTTGATGAAATATGTCTAATTTTTTAGTTTGTAACTAAAATTTGTGATCCGGAACCCATAACCCCTCCAGTATGGAGTCTAATAGAAATCATCAATCAGTATTTCAACTTTTAAATCATTTTATGCCATTTAGATAAACAATGTCGATTTTTTTTATTTTTCGACATCAGATTCGTGATCGAAAGCCCAAAATCATCATTAGTTTTGAGTTCATAAAAAATCTGTCAGTTTATTAATTTTCCAAAAATTTGGGCCACTTGAATAAAAATGTCAAATTTTTTTATTTCAGGTTTAAAGTTGTAATCATAAACCTAAAAAAACCGATAGTTCTGAGCTTCATAAAAATCAATCCGTTTTTTTTTCAAAAAATTTTCGTCATACATCCAGTCGCAAAAGTTTTTACAATCATTTAAATTAAAAAACTCGAGCTCTTAAAACTGAAATTTCTTCTATTTGAAGTAATAAAAACTGAATTGCAAACCAAAGCATTCCAAGTGGAACTCTTTTGAATTTCAATTTTAAGCGTATCAAGAGGAACCTGTGCAACTTTTGAATCATGTAAACGTTTGTGATAAAATACATAAATAGACTGTTATAAAATACGGAAGTATTATTATCGAAAATTCTTTACTTTCTTGTGCTACAAATTTGTAGCTACAAGCTTGTCGTTGTGACAAACATATCATATCACCCAACTACACGAAAAACAAGCGGTGTTTGGGCTACAAATAGCGTGGTAGTGGAAGCTACAACATAGTAACTAAAAGCGTGTGGCTGTGGCAACTATGTCATTTGGATCTGACAACGTAAATAAAAAAAAAGATGTCTCAAAAAGAATATTGGACAATGCAACGATATTGTATGCAACTTTCAAATTTTAGTTACTGCAACCATACCAGTTTTCTCCGTGTACAAAACAAAATTTCAAAAAATAAGTCATACCAACCCAAACAGTTAAAGACATATTATTATAAAACACTTCTTTCAATACCATTTAATACGTAAGTTGTGTTAGTGATAAATATAGTGCTTTCTAATAACAGTAGTTTTTCTTTTTGTTCAAATCATAATATTATGAGTAATTTTGTAAATTCTAAAATTAAGAAGAAATGCTCGAAGAAACGTGGCAACGTTGCGGAAGATATACAGCATCTTTAGTTTATTATAAATTTACATTTACATTTATTGTTTTAATTATAAAATTCAAATTTAAAACTTATCAAAAATTCCCCTTTATCAAAAATTTATATTTATAGAATTTCTATGAGTATTGTTTTTGTTATACATTTCAAACTCAAAGCTGAAAAATTTCACTTTATTCCGAATTTATATTCAGAGAATTTTTATAAGTATTGTTTTTGTTATAAATTTTAAATTAAATTTTTTTTTAAATTTAGAATTTGTTTGGAATTTATATACGTAATAATAATTTTGTTTCTAATTCTGAATTTACATACCTATATAGAGTTTCTATCAGTATTGTTTTTGTTATAAATTTCAAATTCAAAATTTAAGTATTGTTTTTATTATAAATTTTAAATTCAAAACTTAAAAAAAATACCACTTCATTCCAAACTTATATCGGCAGAATTTCTATAGTATTGTTTTTTTTATAAATTTCAATTTGAAATATTTGAAAAAATGCTGACTTTATTCCAAATTTATATTTACAGAATTTCTAGGAGCATTTTGTTTTCTATAAATATTTGAGTCAAAATCTAAGTGTTGTTTTTGTTATAAACTTCAAATGCAAAATTCAATAAGAACTACTACTTTATTCCTAACTTATATTTACAGAATTTTTATAAACTTTGTTTTTGTTATAAGGTTCAAATCAAAAACCTAGAGATTGTTTTTTTTATGAATTTTAAATTTCAAATTTAAACAAAATCCACTTTCTTCTAGATTTATATTTACAGATTTCGATAAGCACTGTGTTTGTTATAAATGTCTGATTCAAAATCTAAATATTGTTTTTGTCATAAATTTCAAATTCAGAATTTAATAAAAACTACTACTTTAGTCCAAATTCATATTTAAAGAATTTTTTTGAAGTATTGGTTTTATTATGAAATTCAAATCCAAAATTTAAGTATTGTTTTTGTTTAGAAATTTTCAATTCAAAATTTTCCAAAAATATAATCTAATTCCAAAGTTATATTTACAGGATTCCTATAGGTACTGTTTTCGCTATAACAAGACGTGCGTGGAGACTTTGAGTATTATGTATGTATATCATAAATTCAAAACTGAAAAAAAGGTTCGATTATTTATTAATTATGATTTATTATATTAAAATAAAAACTGAAAATGTATTCATGGAGAATTATAAATTAACGGTCTTTTTCTCCGTAATTTGTAATTCGAATAATTTAAATCTTAATTACTCTCCGCCTAATTCATCAACAGCCTTGTTAAACAAGGCTGTTCCGGGGTTCGGACTGTCACTTTGGAGCGTCTGATATAACGGTCTTGGCTAAAAAGCAACCGCAAGCAAAAGCATTGCCACTTTCCATTTTTTTTTTTTTGTTGACATCAGATTTATTCAGCTTCAACATTATTTGATAAATATTGAACAAAGGTAACATCTCATTTTTTTACATTTACCGGAACTAAAAATGTTGGTTAGTCAATTTAATCAGTTTTGTGAATAAATTTATCTTAAATGATCGACAGAAATCTCCGATTTATGTGATTCTGCTAGGTTGGATCCATAACACACAATGCTTATTAAATAAAGGTTGTATTTTCTATAAAACGTGATAAAAAACTATTATATTTTGCAAAATGACACGGGATTAATATAAGTTTAACATGCACGATGAGCATCAAAGAATCTTTGATTTTACTCATCGAATATTCCTTTCAAGTATACAATTCTAAATTTAATGCCGTTAAATATGATAATTGAAAATTTTGAACTTTTATAAGTTAGGCATTTTTACTTTATCGCCAGCTAGCTTCACTTTGTTGAGTGCTGAGGGTAACACAATAGACCAAGTGCAAGGGATTCGGTCAATTTTTGCTAATATCTTCGAAACAAATATTTTTTCTGCATAAATGTGTCTAAAAAATAGTTTTTATTTTTCAAAAACTATTTAATGAAATAATAAAATGATAATAATTATTATTCATTACGAAGATATCACAAAAATAAAGTTTTGTCCCATGCATTTGGTCCAATGTTTTCCCCTCAGCACTCATCGAAGTGAAGTTAGCTAGTGGTTGAAGTGAAAATACCTAATTAGCTGCAAATAGCGCGCTTTTTTGAAATTATTAAATGTGTAAATCAATTTTTTATGATAATTCATTATTGTAGAATTCATAAAATATTTTTCAAATACAAAATGTTTTTTCTAAGTGAAAGATAAATTAAGTATTTGATTTTACTTTCCATAATTATAATATTGCTAATAAATTCAATGAAAGGAATACCTTCTTTCGCAAATGTAAATTTAAAATAATTCATAATACTCTTAGGGTACCTTTTCACAAACCATGGATTCTAAATTATTCATGGCATAGGAGAGTTTATCGCTCGTTTGAAGGCGCTACTGAATTCACATAAACGGCCGCGAAATTCGAACTCAAACCAGGATACCAAATTTTTCGTTTCTTTTTTAAAAATGCTTTCCAACTTTGCAGTTCATCTTTTTATTAAGCTACAGTCCACGTTTTGCATTTTGTTTTGATGATTTTTTATAATTTTCTTTTTAAAGCGTTACTTTGATTACTGTGATTTAAAATTTTGGGAACCTCATGTGAAATATTAATTTATTTAATAATTCAAAATCGAGCTCCGTAAAATGTCCTCTTTGTACTTTATAATTATTATATGTTGTAAAAAAAATGATTTGCATACTTAATTATTTCAAATAAGCGCGCGATCAGCATCTAATTAGGTATTTTCACTTCAGCCATCAGTTAACTTCACTTCGTTGAGTGCTGAGGGGAAAGCAATGGTCCAAATGCATGGGACAAAACTTTATTTTTGTAATATCTTCGTAATGAATAATAATTTTTAACATTTGATTATTTCATTAGATATCTCTTAAAAAATATAAACTATTTTTTAAATATACTTATATAGAAAATATTAGTTTTTACGAAGATATCATCAGAATAGGGCAAAAATGGACCAAATCCCATGCATTTGGTCCCTTGTTTTCCCCTCAGCGTTTAACGAAGTGAGGTTAGCAGACGATGAAGTGAAAATGCCTAATAAGGCTGCTGGTCCAACGCATGCGCAGTGCATTTAAAGAGCCTAATTGAGTTAAAAATATTTCCGATAATTTTCTTGGAATATATAATATTACCGTATATTATCGGAAAAATTCAATTACGCGTAATTTCCCAACCCTGTGCACATTGCTGTGCTTGACCCTCGGTATGTGGCCATCTTGGATTTTCTTGATCACCAACAATGACGCCATATTGTCTTGATTGTTGACAGTTGACGCTTAGTAAGAAATATTAACAATTTTTTTTAAGTTTTGCGTTTTACCCAAGTATGTATGTACCTCAAATTAATTCTGCAGTTACATTTTAAATCTATTAATATATAATTGTACTAAGAATCTTAAAAATGAAAGAATATGATGCATGCAAGAAATATTTCAATCATTCCCTTGCAATACAAGAACTGTATTCATATAAAATATACTTTGTTTATCTGTTTTTATGATGAACGTTAAAATATGTGAAAAATCGGTTATAATGAAAAAATAAACAGTGTTAATTAGAAATTAAGTTTTACCAAAAAAGGTTAAATTATTTTCAGGAAGTACTGTAGAATATCAAGAATCAGGTGAGTGACTTTTTAGTTATTATTTTGTTTAGTAGATATATGGTAAATTAAAATAGATTCAAACGAATTAAACGTGATTAGAATCTCGAATACTTGTTAAATCTGGTTTGTGAAACCTCTTGAACTCAGGATTCAAATAGATACTCATTTTTTAGGTTATAAAATAATTATAAAAATGTTTTTTTGTGCTGTTTTTGTTTCTTGGTTGCACATTTTTAATATGCAATTAAATTCTTTACTCTTATTTAAAAATTAAAAATTACTTAAATAACTCCGTGTCGTTTAGTGATAAACGTTTAGATTTTTCTCTAACAAATTTTTCATTCTTTTTAATTTTTTTCGTTTACCGGGATGTTTCTGTGTACCTTCAATATTATATTTAATCTATTTTGTTCCTTTTATTTTATATAATATGTTATCTATTTAAACCATTTTTCTGTATTTTTTAGGATTTAATTGTTGAAAATGGCAGAAGGTGAGAAGGAAAAAGAATCTGCTAAGGTTGCAGAGGAAAGTTCACTTGTAAGTATAATATAATATAAGATAACAAACGTAATTTTTTTTATTGATGTATAAAATAATTATCAACATAAAATTGTTTTGATTTATAGTATATAATTATAATTGTTTACGATATTTAGACAATGAATCTCTTGCTTTTTTGGATTAAAAATACGGAAAATACGAATTTCAGACGAAAAATATAAACAGAACCTATTATTGTTTGAATATTGTAAATGTTCTTTCAAGTGCAATGATTTCTTTATTAAAAATATAAAATTTAGACGTAAAACACTAACACAACAAAAATGTTGAAAATTATCAATCTTCTTAGAAATCTACTGTTTTGTATTAAAAATACCAATTTTTGACGAAAAACATCAACCTAATACAACATATTGTTAAAATATTCTAAATACGATTTAAATCATAATGATTTTTGTTTATAAAAATGATTTTCTGTGAAAAATGTTTAATATAAACAGAAACTGTTGAAGAATTGAAAATATTGTTGAAACTATAATGATTCTTGTTTTAAAATACCATTTTTTTAAATAAAGCGCTAACATAACCCAAAATTGTTTAAAATTGTGAATTGTCCAGAAAATATAATTTTTTCATCAAAAATACCAATTTTAGACGAAAAAACTAACAGAATACAACATACTGTTAACATATTTTAAATATGACTAAAGTTATAATGATTTTTTGTTTAAAATCGACTTGCTGTAAAAAAAAACTTTCAATATAATTTTTTCACAAAATTAGCCAATGTAACCGTTGCATTTTTCATCAAAAATACCAATTTTGGATGAAAAATAAAAGATCATCCGTTATTGTTTAAATATTGTAAATATTGTTTGGAATTTATATATATTTTTTTTATAAATTAAAAGTAACGATTTCTGATTATTCAAATGATAATAATTTGTATTTTTTTTTTTAACTTTTTTTTGAAAGATGTTAGTATGGACAAGAAAGGTTAAAAATTGCAAATCTTGTTGAGACTCTAATGATTTTTGTTTTAAAGTGCTATTTCTTGGGGTAAAACGCTAACGTAAACTAAAATTGTTAAAAAATTATGAGCCTCAAAAATCTAATGTCTTTTATTTTAAAATACCGATTTCTTGTGGAAAATATTAATATAACCTGAAAATGTCTAAAATTTTGTTAATCTCGTTCAAATTGTAATGTTTTTTGTTTTAATATACTTATTTTTTGTGTATAGCTCAAACATTACCTAAAATTGTTGAAAAATCTTAATTTTTTCTAAATCTAGTTTTCTTTTTATAATTAAAATACTAATTTTCGAGGCAAAAAAAAACACATTAAATAATCAAAAATTGTTTGTGGATACGAAATCTTGTACAAACTATAATAATTTTTGTTTTAAAAATATCAGTTTTAGGTTGCAAGCGCTAACATAACCTAAAATCGTTTAAAATTGTGAATTGTCTTCAAGATCCAATTTTTTCATTAAAAAGACCAATTTCCGGCGAAAAACGTAAACATAATGAACATATTGTTAAAATGTTCTAAATACGATTTAAATTATAATTATTTTTATTTTAAAAAACGATTTCTACTGAAAAGCGTTTAATATAAACAAAAACAATTCAAAAATTGCAAAATTTGTTCAATCTCAAATGATTTTTATTTTGGAATATCAGTTTGTAGTGTAAAACGCTAGTGTAATCTAAAATTGTTGAAAAATTATAAACGTTTGAACATTTTTTGCTTTAAGACCTGATTTCATGCAAAAAAACGTTAATATAACCTGAAACTGTTTAAAATTTCTCAATCTTGTTTAAGCTATAATAACTTAATAACAATAATAACTTAAACCAAAACTATTTTTTAAAATTATGAACCTTCGGAATCTACCTTTTTTTCTTTTAAAACCCGATTTCCTGTGAAAAACGTTAATATAACCTGAAAATGTTTAAAAGTTTTTGACCTTATCCAAACGTATAATAATTTTCGTTTTAAAATATCAATTTTTGGCGTAAAGCGCTAACATAACCCAAAATTGTGACAAGTTGTGAATCTTCTTTAAAATCTATTTTTTTTTTTTTTTAATTAAAAATACCTATTTCCAACGGAAAACACAAATAATTTACTATAATAACTTAATGACTATAATAACTTGAACCGAAATTATTTTTTAAAATTATGAACCTTCGGAATCTAACTTTTCTTCTTTTAAAACCCGATTCCCTGTGAAAAACGTTAATATAACCTGAAAATGTTTTAAAACATTTTGATCTTATTTAAACGTATAATGATTTTTGTTTTAAAATATCAATTTTTTGCGTTAAGCGCTAACATAACCCAAAATTGTGACAAGTTGTGAATCTTCTTTAAAATCTACTTTTTTTTTTTTTTTTTTTTAATTAAAAATACCTATTTCCAACGGATAACACAAATAATTTACAATTGTTAAAGGACTCTAAATCTTGTTCAAATTATAAGAATTTTTATTTTAAAATACCATTTTGTGGTGCAAAACGCTAGCGTAATCTGAGATTGTTAAAAAAAATTATGAACCCTTGAAATCTGACGTTTTTTGTTTTAAAACCCGATTTGCTGTGAAAAACTTTAATATAACCTGAAACTATTCGAAATTTTTTTATCTAGTTTAAACTATAATGGTTTTTGTTTTAAAATACTAATTTTTTGTGTATAACGCAAACATAACCTACAATTGCGCAAAGTTTTCAATTTTCTTTAAACTATAGTTTTTTTTTAAATTA
>JAUELO010454259.1:0-11832 GCA_032357855.1 Amphibolips quercusostensackenii | reverse complement strand
ATACGAATTTCCGTCAAAAAACACTATAATTATCCAAAATTGTTATAGGATTCTAAATCTTGTTCAAAGTATGACAATTCTTGTTTTAAAATACCAATTTTTGGCGTAAAACACCAACTTAAACCAAAATCATTTTTAAAAATTATAAACCTTCGGAATCTAACTTTTTTTCTTTTAAAACTCGATTTCCTCTGAAAAACGTTAATATAACCTGAAAAAGTTAAAAAAAATTTTGACCTTATTTAAACTTATAATGATTTTTGTTTTAAAATATCAATTTTTGGCGCAAAGCGCTAACATAACCCAAAATTGTGACAACTTGTGAATCTTCTCTTGAATCTATTTTTTTTTTTATTAAAACTATGTATTCCTAACGGAAAACACAAATAATTCAAGATTGTTAAAAGATTCTAAATCTTCTTCAAATTATAAGGATTTTTGGTATAAAATACTAATTTTTTGTGTATAACACAAACATAACCTAAATTTGTTAGAAAATCGTGAATCTTTTTTAAAATCTAGTTTTTTTTTTAAATTAAAATATCTATTTCCGACGAAAAACACTAAAATAATCTAAAATTGTTAAAAATTATGAACGTTCAAAATCTAATTTTTTTTTGTTTGGAAAAAAACGATTTCCTGTGAAAAACGTTCATGTAACCTGAAACTGTTCAAAAATTGAAAATCTTATTCAAACTATAATAATTTTTGTTTTAAAAGAAAAATGTTTATTGTAAAATGCTAACATAACTTAAACTTGGCAAAAGTTGTTCATCTTCTTTAAAATTTTATTATTAAAAATACCAATTTCCTAAGAAAAACACTAAGGTAATTCAAAATTTTTAAATCATTTTTTATCTTGTGCAAATTATAATGTTTTTTGTTTCAAAATACCAATATTATGGTGTAAAGTGCTAAGATAACCTAACATTGTCAAAAACCTAAGAATCTTCAAAATCTAACGTTTTTGCAAAAAAAAACAATTTTCTGTGAAAAACATTAATATAACCTGAAACTGATCTAAAATTGAAAATCTTGTTCCAGCTATAATGATTTTTGTTTTAAAATACTAATTTTTTGTGTGACGCAAACATAACCTACAATTTTCACAGGTTTTCAATCTTCCTTAATATATATAAAAATATATTCAAATTTAAAAACCACTTTTTCCTACGAAAGACATTTAAAAATCTAAAATTGTTAAAGACTTCTAAGTCGTGTACAAATTATAAGGATTTTTGTTGTGAAATACCAATTTTATTGTGAAACGCTGTAACTTAACCTAAAATTCTTGAAAGTTGTGAACCTTTAAAATCTTAAGATTTTTGTTTAAAAAGCCAAATTCGTATGAAAAACGTTGATATAAATATAAAAATATTAAAAGATTCTAAATTTTGTGCAAATTATAAAGTTTTTTGTTGTCAAATATCAATTCTTTGTTTTTAACGTTAACATAACCTAAAATTGTTCAAACTTGTGAATCTTATTGAAATTTGTTTGAAGTCCCTTGAAATAATTTTAATATCATAATTTTTTAAATCTATATTCAAATATTCTTAGAAATTCCTTGAAATATTCTTGGATCACTTGAAACCCTTAGAAAATTGTGAAATTACTAGAAATGATATAAAGTTAATCTTGAAATACTTTGTAAACACCTGCAACCTTTTAAAATACTTTTCATTTCCTAACAAAATACATTGAAACCTTCAAGTTTAAATTAAAAATAGTTTAATTGATAAAAAAACTTTATTTTTAAGGTTGTAACGTAATATTTGTACAAAAAAACTCTATGTAATACATAGTTAAAATTAATAATAAAATTAATTTAATTAATCTTGAAATAATTAAAAAATTAAATTTACATAAATATTATTATAATATAATATGTTATTATAATACTTTTACTGAAAATTACGTAAATAGTTTGTAAAAAAAAAGTTGAATCCTCAAACAAAAATATTAATTTTCAACCAAGAAAATTAGTTTTTTTTTTTGTCAAAAAAGACGATTTTTCAACAAGATAGTTACACTTTTAACAAAAAAGATGAATTCTCAACGAAAAATGTAATAGTTAATATTAAATAAAATAAATATTTTATTTAAAATAAAAGACGGTTGAATTCATCTAAAAAGACAAATTTTGAAGAAAATAGTTGAATTTTTAATTAAAAAATGTAATCCTAAACCAAAAAGTCGCAATTCTTATTCAAAAACAAAAAATAAAGTTCTTATAAAAGAGATGAATTTTCAAACCAAAAAGACGAATTTTAAATATAATTTTTGTACTTTCAACCAAAAACGATTTTTTCAGTAAAGGAAAAAATGTACGTAAATTATAATTCAAAGGTAAAAATTATTTTTAGTACAAGATCAAAATTTCGAAAAACTATTTTTTTTTTTAATTTTTGTTTGTTCACTTAAAGGTTTTATAAATATAATTTTCCCAAGTTTCTCGAAAAAATTCAGAAAGATTTCTAAAGATTTCAGAGGTGTTAAAAAAGTATCTAGAAAGTTTCCAAGAATTTTTTTTATTTTACAGGATTTTACAAAATTTTAGAAAAAATTTGAGTACTTAAAAAGATATTTAAGACTTTTTGATACTTTGAATAAATCTAAAAATATTTCATATTTTTCCGGAAATCTTTAAAGTTAAAATATTCTTAGTCTCTTCGAAATTCGAAAATTTCCTAAATATCTTTTAAACTGTCTCGAATTATTCCCAAAATTGTTTTAAAATCTTCTGGATTCATTTTTTCGCAACTTTCGAAATCTTTTGTAATATTTTATAATCTTTTCAAATATTCTCTTAAAATTAATTTTTTTAATGAAGAAACAATTTGAATATCCCCATGAATTTTAAGAAAAAATTTTCATTATCCTAAAAACTTACAAAGTCTTTAAAATACTCAAAATTTTGTTTAAAAATTTTTATAAAACAACGTTTTGCTTGCATTTTTTATTTACATTGTTTGTAACAAACTTTTAGGTATATGTTAAAATGATTCAAATTTCCTGAAGATTTTGAAAAAATTCTGCAAAATTAATAAAATTGCTTTGAAATCTTTCAGATTCTTCGTTGATAATATTAGAAGTCTTTTGTAATGTCTGGAGTTTTTTTAAATTTCTGTAAAATAAAGGTTGGAAATTAAAAAATTATAAGAAATTTTCCAAATATTAATAAATAATTTCAAATACATTTTTCTCTCTTATCAATAATGTTTAGAAACAATCAGAAGTAAATTTTATCATCAAATAGAATGACT
This sequence comes from Amphibolips quercusostensackenii, assembly GCA_032357855.1. Taxonomy (NCBI): domain Eukaryota; kingdom Metazoa; phylum Arthropoda; class Insecta; order Hymenoptera; family Cynipidae; genus Amphibolips; species Amphibolips quercusostensackenii. The sequence goes on along the minus strand of JAUELO010454259.1, from coordinate 8,566 downwards.
GATTTGGAGATTTTGATTCACTAAATGGATGGTGTAGAAAATCCTTAATATGGTCAAATAGATAAGTACGTATAAATTCATTTAATATATTTAAGGACTTAGAAATATTTCTAATTTAAAAAAAAATTAGGAAAATTTAGTTAAAGGCCACATTTTTTTAGGAAAACGCCCCTTTTTTGGCTGTATTATAATAATATATTATAATAATATTTATATAAAATTAAATTTCTTATTATTCTAAAATTAATTGAAATTATTTTATTGTTATTTTAATATTTAATAAATAAAGACCTTTCGTGAAAATATTTAAATATTGATATTTTGTGTATTAAAATTGGTATAGAAATTCTTTCTGAAATGTTTATTTTTTCAGTGCGCTGGTGAGGGAAGATCTTCAGATCTAGACTCTCGGTTCGAGTGTCCCATTTGTATTAACTGGTTAAGGGATCCAGTTTTGACTTCTTGTGGCCACAAATTTTGCTCCGAATGCATCAACACGTGGTTGACGTAAGTTGAGAGACATGCTCAATATATTTATGAAAATATTGATATTTTCTTTTCTTTTTCAGGTCAATTTAAATTGCCAATAAAAAAGTTTTAAGCACAGTTCTACCTCAGCATGCACGAGAAAAAGTTAAATAGTTTGAATTTGAATTTAAATTTAAGTAGAAAAGAAATATTACATTTTTTAATTAAATTCTATAATTAATATTAACAAAGCTTTTTTAACTCATAGTATATATTGTGTAAAATAATATAAAAACAATAAGGACAGTATTTTTTGAAAATTGACGGAAATTGGTGTCCAAACTGCAGAGTTAATTTATTGTATAATTTTTTTTTACAAAATTAGACAATGAAACCGTTGCATTTTTCATCAAAAATACCAATTTTGGATGGAAAATATAAAGATAGTCTGTCATTGTTGAAATATTGTAAATATTCATTGGAGGGTATTTTTTCAAAATAAAAATAACGATTTCTGATTATTTTAATTATAATAATTTTTATTTTAAAAAAATGTTTTCTGTAAAATTGTTAAAAAAATTAGAAACCTTTAAAATCGAATATTTCTTTGTTTACAAAAAATCTATTTCCCCGAGAAACATTAATATAACCTGAAACTATTCAAAATTCGAAAATCTTAAAACTGTAATGTTTTTTGATTAAAAATACTATTTTTGGTGTAAAACGCTAGCGTAATCTGAAAATTGTAAAAAATTGTGAATCGTCTTTAAAATCTGATTTTTTTATTACAAATAATTTATTTTAAAAAACTGTTTTTTGGCGTTCACTAACGGTAGCGGTTACTAACATAACCTAGAATTGTTCAAAGTAGTAAACCTTTTTTAAAAGCTATTTTTTACTAAAAATACAACTTTTTGACGAAAAACACAAAAGTAATGCAAAATTGTTCAAAGGTTCTAAATCTTTCGCAAACTTTGATGATTTTTGTTTTAAAATTCCAGTTTTTGGCGTAGAACGCTAGCGTCATCTAAAATTGTTGAAAAATTATAAATCTTTAAAATCTAATGTTTTTTCTTTGAAAGCCGAATTTCTTGTGAAAAATTTTAATCTAACCTGAAATTGTTCGAAAATTAAAAATCGTCAAACTAAAATGATTTTTGTTTTAAAATGCTATTTTTTGTCGTAAAACGCTAAAATAATGAAAAATTGATGAGAAATTTTAAATCTTGGTCAAATTATAATGATTTTTGTTTTACAATATCAATCTTTGGCGTAAAACGCTAACATAACCTATAATTGTTGAAAGTTCTAAATCATGTTTAAAATGTAATTTTTTAATTAAAAGTACCAATTTTCGACGAATAGAACATAAATAATAAAAAATTGTCAAGAGATTCTAAATGTTGTATAAACTATAATATTTTTTGTTTTAAAATACCACTTTTTGGTGTAAAACGCTAACGCAAACTGAAATTGTTAAAAAAGTATAAATCTTTAAAATCTTATGTTTTTTTTTAACCGGATATTTTGTAAAAAATTTCAATATAACCTGAAATTGTCAAAAAAAATTTAATCTTCAGATGATAATGATTTTTTTTTATAATACCACTTTTTAGCGTCAAACGATAAAATAACATAAAATTGTTCAAAAATTATAAATCTTTAAAATCTAATGTTTTTTCTTCAGAAACCGTATTTCCTGTAAAAAACTTTAATATAACCTGAAACTATTTAAATATTAAAAATCATTAGAATATAATGATTTTTGTTTTAAAATACCAGTTTTTAGTGTAAAACGCTTACATAGCTGAAAATTGCTAAAAGTTCTAAGTCATGTTTGAAATGCAATTTTTTTATTAAAAGAACAAAATGTAATAATTTTTGTTTTAAAATATGATTTTTTGAGTAAAACGCTAACGTAACCTAAAATTGTCAAAAAACTTATAAATCTTTGAAATTTAATATTCTTTCTTTACAAGATGAATCTCCTGTGCAAAATTTTAATATAACCTAAAATTTTTCAAAAATAAAAAATCATCAAACTATAATGATTTTTGTTTTAAAATGACAATTTTTGTCGTCAAACGCCTTAAATAATCCGAAATTGTTAAAATATTACAATTTTTTAAAATCTAATATTTTTTCTTTAAAAACCGGATTTTCTGGGAAAAACGTAATATAACCTGAAACTGTTCAAAAATTAACAATCTTCAAAATACAGTGATTTTTTTTTTAAATACTAATTTTTAGTGTAAAGCGCTAACATAACTTAAAATTGCAGAAAGTTGTGAATCGTGTTTAAAATGTAATTTTTTAATGAAAATTACAAATTTCCTACTAAAAACACAAAATAATCAAAAATTGTTAAGAGATTTAAAATGTTGTATAAAATATAATAATTTTTGTTTCAAAATATAATTTTTTTGGTGCAAAACGTTAACGTAACCTAAAATTGTATAAAGTTGTGAATCATTTTTAAAATATTTTTTTTCAATGCTAATTTTTGACGAAAATCACAAAAATAATAAAAAATTGTTCAGGGATGGTAAATGTTGTATAAATTATAATAATTTTAATTTAAAATATCATTTTTTGTGTAACATGCTAACGTAACCTAAAATTGTTAAAAAAGTATAAATCTTTAAAATCTAATATTTCATTCTTTGAAAGCCCAATTTCCTTAGCAACAACTTAATATAGCGTGAAATTGTTCAAAAATTAAAGATCCTCAAAAGCAACAAAAAATCCAAAATTGTTAATAGATTCTAAATTTTGGTTAAATTACAATTACTTTTGTTTTGAAATATTAATTTTTTGCGTAAAACGCTAAAATAACCTGAAATTGTTTACAGTTGTGAATCATCTTGAAAATCTAATTTTTTATTGAAAATACAAATTTCCTGCGAAGAACACAAAATAATAAAAAATTATGAAAAGATTCTAAATGTTATATAAACTGTAATACATTTTTTTAAATACTATTTTTTTGGGTGTAAAACGCTAACGCAACCTAAACTTGTTCAAAACTACGAAACTTTAGAATTTAATGTTTTATTATTTAAAGACCCGATTTCCTGTGAAAAACGTTAGTATAAAATAAAAATGTTAAAATCTTCAATCCATGTATAATGATTTTTGTTTTAAAATACCAATTTTTCGCACCAAATGCTAACATAATATAAAATTGGTAAAAGATTCTAAATCTTGTACAGCTTATAATAATTTTAATTTTAAAATTTCAGTTCTTAATGTGAAACGCAAATGTAACCTAAAATTGTTAAAAGTTATAAACCCTTAAAATCTAATGTTTTTAGGTTTAAAAAGTAGATTCCTACTGGAAAACATTAATATAACCTGAAACTGTTTAAAAATTGAAAATCCTTAAACTTAATTCTTGTTTTTGAAATAATAATTTTTTGTGTAAAACACTAATGTTACCTAACATTGTTTTAAAAATTATAAACCGTTAAAATGTAATGGTTTTGTATAAAAAAAAAAAAAATTCTCTGAAAAAACATTATATAACCTAAAAGTGTTGAAAAATAGAAAATCTTGTAACTCTAATTATCTTTATTTTAAAATATCATTTTTTTGGTGTAAAACGCTAACGTAATTAAAAATTGTTCAAAATGGTGAATCGCCTTTAAAATATAATTTTAATCTTACAAATAAATTGTTTTAAAATACCAGTTTTTGGTATAAAAGGGTAACGTGAGCTGGAATTGCTCAAAAATTATAAACCTTTAAAATCGAGATATGGGGACTTTTCATGATTTTTTTTCAGATGCTCATTTCCAGTAAAAAAAAACTGACACAACCTAAAACCTTTTTTCTGAATACCAATTTCTAGCGAAAAATACTATCATCACTTCGTTTCTTCCTTTTTTCCCCCTCTTGCCTCTCTCTGGTTCTCTTTCTATCATACAATAATATAATACTATATCATACAATGTGATACCATATGATATAATATGATTGAATATGATACAGTATCATCCAATATGACACAATTTGGCACAATATGGTACAGTATGACACATTATCATAGAAAAGGATACAATATGATACAATATCATATGCTATGATACAATATAATAAAAAATAACACAGTATGATGCAGAACTATGCAATGTGATACATCATATATTATGATAGAATATGATACAGTATGCCACAATATGCTACAGTATGATACACTATCACACTGTATGGCACATTATGATACAATATAATGCAATATCATGTTATATGATATAGTATGATACAATATAATAAGATACAATATAATATGATACAATATAATATAATACAGTATGATACATCCTAATATATTGCGATACAATATTATATAATATGATGGATTATGATATAGTATCATACAATATAATGCAATATGATTTAAAAGGATACAATATGATGCAATACAATGAATATGATACAACATGGCACAATATAGTACAGTATTGTACAATATAATACACTATCACACTATATGTTACAGTATAATACAATATGATGTAATGTGATATAATATGATATAGTATGATACAATATCATATAGAATGATACAATATAATATAGTATGATACAATATCATATTGTATGATACAATATAATATAGTATGATACAATATCATATTGTATGATACAATATGATACAACACAATACAATATGATGCAATGTGATACACTACAAAACAATATAATACAATGTGATACAGTATGATATGATATGATATACATCATGCTGTACCAAGTTACACAATGATACACTATAATGATGCACTATGATACTATATGATACAATATGGTACAGTATGATACCCTATCATATGAAGTTATCACTTCTGCCTGGCGTCCCACGACGGTTCTTTTATTTTTATTTTTTTTACTAAGCGGGCCTACAAATTTATAGGAAGTGAATAAAAAGATTATTCCCTTAATAATATATAAGAATTAAATTAAAATATCAATTTAATTTATGACGAAATTATGAACCCCCGCTTTTATTGAGCCCTGCGGGCCGGATCAATGAGAAGGGAAAGGATCCATACCAGGGTCTCTTGTCTAAACTCGTACCACCACCTTATTAGTTCTCGTATACCTGCCCACTCTAGGATTTCGCCACTCTCGAACAAACTGAACCTTTTTAGACAAGACGCCACTATTACCTTATATCCGAGGATGACGTCCACCACAAGGATCAGCGCAGAACTTGGTTTAACCGCTGGGTTCCAACTGTCATCGATTGCTTGACTTGGCTTCATCGCCCGGCCGGGCTATTGGTATCGCTTGGAGGTTACACTTTTAAATTTTAACGACATTAAGTTGATTGAATGAACTATAATTATACTTAACGTTTACGTCACGTTGTCACAGACTTGTCCATCTCTGAGCACTTCGCAGTCCACCCTATCCTTTCAATTTGCGAGATCCCTTACAGTTTGTGACAGGATCAGTATAAGTAAGGAAGGTTGAAAAAGACTATTGAGAAAACTAAACCATGTATAATAATATAATTAACGATTATTCAATCAAATAGCAAAAGTTGGGGGACCTGCGTCAAGGTGACTGCTGATGAAGACGGGTAAGGCACTGTGGAGCGTATTCGGAGAGGAGATCCTGGCTTTGGCCCTCTCCCCACTTCTTACTCTGACCCGCTAATCTGTTTAAAGGTTGGATGTTTATGACATTGTTATCAATTTTACTTTTTAATTTAAGATTGAACAGTAGTATGTGTTTAACGTTGACCAAACTTCAATCCATTCAAATTGAACATCAAAAGTTAAAAAATTAAATTTATATAAAAACTTGAGCAATTAGACTATGATTTAAGAAATCATATCAAAAATGAAAACAAATACGCTTTCACAGCGTTCATTTAATATTATGCATATAACTTTAATGACCGCAAACATACGAATAACGTATATAAATAGTACTGAATACTTTTTCCTGTGAATTACTACCTGTAAATTGGAGAGTTTTACAAATGCACATTTTAAAACTTTTTATTTGAATTGAATAAATGTAACATGAACCTTACATTCATTTAAGAGGGAGATTTTTTTACTTATAAAATATGCAAAGACTACTTGGGAAATATCAATAGATAATTAACATATCACGTACAGGTGAAACATCAGTAGATAAGTAAGAAAGTTTCTAACCACAAATTTTAACCTTACCGAGATCGAGAAGCTTCTAGCCTGTAGTGGTTCGTGTCTGTGTTAAGTTTTTCAATCATTTCTGTTGAGGTCACAGAATAATATTGCGCAATTATAGTAAGAGTAATTGATGCAAACAGGTTTAAGGTTATTGCAAAAAAAGCAAAGTTGATTTATTGCTACCTTTCAGATGAATATTCAATTAATGCGCAAAAGGTGCAGGCGTATAGGTATAATTTGATTTGGAGGTCTATGAATGGCATCTTGTTTTGGCTACATGAATTAGATTTATTGCTTTCTTCTAGAAAAAAAATTCCAGTCTTTATTTATTGAGTATGCAAATATGCTTTTCTTTACTTTACCAACATTCTACAGCTAAGGTCACAAAGTAATATTGCGCAACTGTGTGCAAAAAGCTTCAAGGTTATTGAAAGAAAAACAAGGATGATTTATTGCTTCCTTCTAGAAGAAATTCCTTTCTTTATTTATAAGTCCGCAAATAACTCGCGAAAGAAATTCTTCTGCAGTCTAGAATCTTCTAGAAATTTAGGATTAAGAGGCAGATATATTATTACTATTAGAGACCATAAAACCTACCCTACCAACATTCTACAGCTGTAGTACTTAGTTTCTAGAATATTCTTTAAGATGTCAGCAAAAAATATGCTGCGCAATTTTGAGAAAGGCATTTCACATGTTTCTAGGTGTGTTGATTATAATTTAGAATCTTCTAGAACTTGAAGATAAAGAGGAAGATATAATTAAAATTAAACTTAAAAAATATTGAAAGTCGATTGAATGGTATAGGCAAGAAAGGTATCTGAAGAAATAATAAAGCATACCTTATGGTAGACCATACTCGCGGATTCTTATCGCTTGGTATCAAGTAGCGAGCAAGGACTAGAGATAATATCTAGACGTATTTTAAACGTTTAAGAAACATTGAAACACTGACTGTCTGAGGCTGCATGCATTTCAATAGACTCTGCTTTTTGTTCTCTCGAGATCACTTCTTTTTACTGCTCTTCAAAGTTTCGTTTCTTAGTTTATCCACAAAGTTTAATAATCATTTTTTTACAATTATGCTAGATGCAGCTACTTTTCGACGTGATACATATAATAAGATACTACAAACAATTTCGAGATTTGAAAGAGAGATAACACAGCGAGCATTTTATTTCAGGCTTTTTCACACACGTGCTTTAATTTAGATATATATCAAGGGTGCACTGACAGGTATTTTATCGCTACTTATGCCATAGAACGACATTTGAGATAAGGCCACATGCCTTTTTTATCCACAGATATATGCTGGCTTTTCATCTTTTATTAAGAAAGGTCAGTTTTACCTATTACGCGTTAAAGATTTTTATAAAAAAATTTTAAGAATGCAAAATTAATGTAATAAAATATTTGGAAATTTACAATTATTCACTAAAACTACTGCATTATATAGTCTACAGAAAAATCGAGGATGATTTATTGCTTTCCTAGCTAACTAATTTTAATTCAGATGTCAAATTTTTTTTCTATAATGTTGAATCATCTATAACTATAAAAGAAAAGACGGAAATATATTACTATCTAAAAAATACTACCTAAAAACGTACCTTACTCACATTCTACATCTGTATAAGTTTAATAATATTAATATAATGTTAACAATAATAATAAGAAATGTGGCGACCCCATCGCCCGAGAGCTCAGGCTTTTGTAGTTAGCCACGTTGCATTGGGCTAACTCCCCAATGCAACGAATTATGCGGTTACGTCACCAGTATCGCGCAGTTCCACCCACAATAGGCCTCTCTCAAATGAAGGCAATGGTTTAGTTGGGAGTGGCAATAGGACCCAACCAAGGCAACGATCAGAAAATGTCCTGGGACAAACGCAAAAACATCGTTTTGAATGGTTGGGCCAACTCAGGAGGGA
>JAUELO010454252.1:0-12936 GCA_032357855.1 Amphibolips quercusostensackenii | reverse complement strand
AGGAGTCCTTTTTCTTTTAGCCTAGATGCGAAAAATTTAGCGTTTTCTTTTGAGATTCCTAAATATCTCACGAGATCATTGAGCTCTTTTTGGCTGAACATTTTAGAAGTTTTACTATTTCTGTCATCGATTTCTTCAAGATTAGATTCACCATCTGCACTATTCGTAGGCGCATGAGCATCTGGAATTTCTTCATTCACTCACATAAATTTGTTTTTCTCTATTCATTCGCCAACTGAGGCTTTAAAAATGTTTTCTCGAATTGGCAATGTAATAGTAGCGACCGAGGGATATAAAACATCATATCTGTTTTTAGCAATAAATCCAATTGTAGAAACTAAACAGAAATAACAGTCATACATATGATTATCAGATGCTTCCCAGATCAAAGGAAAACTAAAACGTTTCTTTGTTTTATCTCCCTTTTGCCATTCACTAAGATATGTCGCACAAGAACCGCACAAAGTATTTGGTATCCAAGTCTTATTAAATCAGTCATAGCATTTGGATATCAAGAGTTATATATTGTTTTGTAATGATCTGTAAGAATTTTTCTGCTTTCTTTAAACACGAATTCTTCACAAATATCCTACAAAGAGTGCAGATGGTGAATCTAATCTTAAAGAAGTTGATGACAAAAATATAAAAGCCTTCTTGATATACCTATTATATACCTATCATATACCTTGACATAAACTGAGCTCAAGTCTTTAAATGTCATTCCGCAACAAACTCACAAGCTCCCAAATCCAGAACCTTAATCCACAAACCTCAAAACCACCAACCTCTATTCCACAAACCCAAATACCTCACATCTTATAATACCGATTGAGAAATTAGTATAAAAATGGGTTGGTGGGTTTGGGGTTTGTTAGCTTGGAGTTTGTGGGTTTGGGGTTTGTGGGTTCGTAGATTTGGATTGTTAATTGGGTTTTGTACGTCTTTGGATATGGAGCTTTTGGTTGTGGGGCTTGGAAGTTTGTGGATATGTAGCTTGTGTAATCGGAGTTTGGGGTTTAAAGCTTCTGGATTAGGGGCTTGTGGGTTTAAAGCTTTTTGGTTTAGGGTTTGTGGATTTGTTTATATAAAGCTTGTGGGCTTAGCGCTTGTTTGCTTGTGGTTTTGGGGCTTGTTAATTTTGGGTTTGTAGGTTTGGGAACGAAATTTCAGCAAAGATTTGATGTTTTTAACAAATTTTTGGATTTTACTGCAAATCCTAGCGCGCTGGCTTCATTTTGTACATGGATTTGTGTTCAGCGACCCCAAAAACATTAAGTATACCTATTAGAATCCTAGTAGACTCCTAAAACCATTTTGTGGTCCTGTGTAATCAATACATCCTATCTTGCAACTCAATACAAATGTTAAAAAAAAAGTGTAAGAAATATAAAATTCACCCCTTTTAGAAAAGTAATCTTTTTTATAAAAAACAAATTGAGACTAAAATTGCCTCTTTTTAAAATCACATGAGATGTTAAAAATACAAATTTTTTATCTCCCAACTCGGAAACAAATGGATACGAAATTCTCTTTCCTTTTTCTTGAAATTAGAAATGTTGAAATTTCTTTACGCATCTAGGTGGTTGAATTACATGTTTATCATTATAATTATATCAGCTTAATTATCTAAACCTAATACACATATCCCTTGCTATAAAGCCACCTACTATAGCGTTCGTTCACGGTTGACTGCTTCTGTCCCTCTGAGCGTCCCTTAACAGTCTACGCTCGGACAGTCAGAGCCGTATCAAAAGTTGTTTACATCGCACTTCTCTGAAAATTTACCGTTTTAAGGTCAGAGACGATATATGCGGTCCTAAGAGTTGACACAAAAAAACATCTTGGTTACTGTGCCAAATAGGCCCAAAACCGCCACTATAGTGATGAATAAGTGTATATTGATTCCCTTTTTCAGACAATTATTTTGCCGATAGACATTAAGTCAACCACGTTTTATATTGAGTTTCAGACTTTAATTAAAGTAGACCTAAAACAAACCAATCATGGGTAAAGAAGATATCGTCCTTGCCCTGGTATGGACACACTTATCAACAAGTCTGTCTATGTCGGTTCAAAAACGGGCCCGGTCGCACTGGCAAAGTTGCAGAACCAAGTAAAGATGCGTGCAGCGAGTGCAACGTAAGCAAAAACTGACGCGCGCATCTCCTGACACTTGATTTGCCCTATCCATGTGACCTGCCGTGAAACTCTCCAGAGATACAAGTAAAAACGTCGTGCAGTAACAAAAATCGAATGAAGGGTTTCGCTGCAGATTAATATTTTAGGCAACATCAAGAACAGACTGGTATTCCGACTGTTTTGACAAATTTCTGTTAGGCCTGAGCTATAGGCGAACCCTCATATATACAGTGATGAATAAAGTATAAATCCAGATTTTTTTTTTTATTTTCTTTCTATGTTAGTTGCTGCTTCCCTAGTTAAACATGGTTCAGCTAGAATACTTGCTGCGACCGCAGAGTGATCCTGATTTTCGGTCTCCTAGCACCTATTTTCCTGTTCTCTATTTCCTGACCAACAACTGACAGCTGCACACGAGTTCATTCCCGCAGTCAGAAAAGCACTCAAGTTTGTGCCCGAGTCCCTTAATTTTTTAACGAGCTCTGGCGGGAGGTCTTAGCTTACGTCCTATCCCCTCTATTTTCCTGGGACGTAGTTGAGAATGAGCAAGGGGCATGGAGGACCTATCACTGAGACCTCTTGACCTATCTCTCAACCTACCACTTTCTCAAGAAATTTAGATCAAAATTTCGGCAGTAAGTACTCACCCTTCTCAGTGCTCGGAATTAGTGGCGCAAGTATCTTCGCGTCAGTTTTTCGTTAGTTTCGCGTTAGTTTTGCCTTGATTTCGCGTTGTTCTTGCGTGTTCGTGTAAACATTAATTTCTTGCTGTCCCGCAGGAGCTGCTGAAGATGGAAACAATGACAAGTGAAAAGGGTGAGAAATTAATAGTAACTGATGGATTCAAGTTTAATTTCCATAAACATATAAGTAATGATATTTAACGTTGGGCTTTCATCAATCGTATATGTAAATATTTTTTGAAATTAGACTTATAAAACAAAATTTTTTTTATCGGGGTTTGTAGGCTTGGGGTTTGTGGGTTCGGGGTTTGTGGTTTTTGGATTGTTGGTTTGGGTTTTGTACGACTTTAGATATAGAAATAAAAACTTTGAAAATAAAGCGAATAAATTTTGACTCTGCAAAAACTTATTAATGTGATAAAAAGAAAGGCGATAAATAATATTTCTCGTAGACCTTCGAAATTTCTGCACCAAGAATGAAATAAGCGATGGACATTTTGGACCCCGGAAGGAGCTCGTGTGCACCGCGGCTTACATCTTGTCTATCAAATCAGTCATCTAGGTCTCTAGGCGTCTTTTCCCCAAGTCCCTCAACTGACAGCCGGCCTACTGGCTAGACCTCCACCTTCTTTTATTCCGCTCAGCTTAGTTTAATCAGCATGCTGGCTAACTCTTCTCTGCGTTTCTCCCCTGCTGCCAACAGCTATTATCCAGACACATATCTCCCTTTTTAGCCTTTTCGTTCGCACGACCCCTAACGTCACCGTTCCATTGATTTTTAGTTAACAATCGAATGTTACTAAATATTTAAAAAATTCCTAAAAAACAAAATTATTTCAAATCGAATGGCTTAAAACCGGAGTATTATAAACTAAAGCAATATTTGAAAAGGATTTAAAATCAAACCAAAGTTTAATACATGAAGTACAGTTCTATTTTATAGATAATTAATAAATTAAATCTACGTATCATCTACTTGAAACGTTTTTCTTCCAAAATTCCCAAATTAAAATCCTTTAAATTTTTAATTGCTTAAGTTTCAAAAACTGCATTTTTAGATTGTTTAAACTAAAAATTTACTGTTAAATGGCGTAACTTAAGACATGTTAGCCTGCTATTCAAAGTTGACTCATTTGACGGTAAGCCTAAAAAGATTGTAAACGTATTATATAATAATTTGAGAATTTAACAATTGATCACATACAGATTCAACTATTTTTTCTAAATCGCACGTTGATTTTAGTTAAATTTTTTATATATAATGATAAGGTTATTTCTAGCAATATTATTTTCTTTCAAGCTGGTAATCAATTCACTCAAATTAGGAATGCACATAAAATTATATATATTATTATATTAACCAACAAAATTAAGTAAAACTGCTGAGCTGAGGAGCAGGACACCAAAAATAATCTTTATTATCTCAAAATAAATATAAAATATAATTAATAATTTTTAGTTTATAGTTGTTAAATATTCCACAGAATGTATTCTACAAAATTAGTATCATTAGTTAGCACTTCTAACAATAACTAACTGGTGTGTCGACAGCGAGCTATAACTTCAACTTTGTACATAATTAGGATATTATTTAAGTATGACTGGCGTCTGTTTTTAAAATTTAACTGAGCATGAACCTCGAAATTGCTTTACTCGATAACCCTATTTTTCTGTGGATTTGGCAAATTCTCATTTATTTCTTGACATGTTTGATTTTTTGGCCAGTTATTTTCCTAGGCGATGACTGTAAAAATCAGCTTCAGAGTGTATTCAATTTGCAGAATCCAATTTTATTTTACTAACTACCATCTCTTTATGTGGTATTTTAAGCCAATTAAGCGCTTTATAAGGGATGTCTCTAGATAGAGACGTAGCGCTCACCTTTAATTATACAGCGTAATTAGGCCGGAAAGTGAAAAGGTAAATTTGTTTAGTTATTTTAGTTAACATAAAGATAAGCTGCCCTGATAGGGGCAACCTGAGGTTCCCAGACCTCTGAGTGTAGCTCAGGATGTCAAGCATTGATCGCGTTATAATTCACTTGGATTTCACGAAATGGGCCTCAAAGGTTTGCACTCTGTGCCTAGCTAATTCCGGGTACTTGCATGAAACATGCAGGGAAATTTTATTATTCCAGCTGCATATCATGTACTCTATCGTGACCAGGAAATCATGTGTCCGTCCTCGATAAAAGGAACCTAACGCGGAAAAAATTAATTTTCGTTTGTTTTATATACTAAACGATTGTTTTTCATTCACTCTTTCACAAAAAATAATATTATTCCAATATCTGTGAAATTTAAATTGCCGTTAAAATGCAAGGTGAGTTCCTTTTATTCATCCTGTTCGTCTAGACCTTTCTTCCTGATCGCTAGTGTCAGTGATCCCCCCTTGTTTTGTATGCCGGGTTATAGAAATACTATTGTTATGCTGCTAGTAATGTTAGCGTGCACTTCACTTATGCATCTATTAAGGCCTTCTTCTGTCTGCTGATTATGATTTATGATGTGAGAAAAATTTATCTTTGGTAATCTGCGCCTAACGCATGGATTTAAAAAATTCAGGTCCTACACTTTTACTTCTTACTGCCTCTGATATTAGATTAGTCTTCAAGATTGGGGGCATGTGATAAAGCCGCGTTTTGAGGCTCATTACTTTAATTAAAAAAACTGATTCTGTACACAAAAAAAGGAAAAAATCGCGTTATCGATGACATTTGTTTTATTCAAACCATGACAGGTAAATTATTCGAAGCTGTTCCTAGGTATTTTTTTGTTTGAAATCGTCAAATACAAATCATGCTATTACTTTTTTACTTCTGGAGTTACATTCTTTGCCAAGTGTGTTTCTTATGCTTGCAATTTTATGACAAAAACTACTATAGTTTTGACATGTTGTGTATCTTATTTTTGCATTCAAATCTCCGCCTATAAAAACTGAAAGCTACGGAAACCTATCACCTTTGTCGGTACAATCGTTCCTGCCAGTCCTTTTTGTAAGTTAACGTCTCGTATGAGTAATATGAATATGTGCTATAACGATATTCCTCTATCACCACTTACTACCTACTTACGTCCCGCATATAAATGTTTAAAAGCTAAAACCACATGGTAGTATTATTTTTTGTTGTTGGGGGAGAGGCGCGCATGCGTTAACTGCAGACTTAAAAGCGGCAAACTGAGCGTGAGGAGGGTTTCCGTGCCCGGGCTACCTTTAGCCCTCTGACGAGGTGTGGTAGAGGGGGTGGTTCAGGCTAATTTAAAAGAATTCATTGGCGTAAATATTAATCTTTTTCGTGAATCAATTCAAGGCGAGGAGCACTTGCTAAAAATGGTATTCACATTTATGTTGCTAAACTATTTAACCCGTACATTTTTTTGATATATAAGGTAAGTTCTAATAAAAAAAACAATAAACGTGAAAGCAAGCCTTAAAAGCAAAGCGAAAATTATAAAGTAAGATTAGGTTCTTACCAGCTAGAAAACCCGAGAGCCTGAATTTTGCGATAGATTTAAGTAGGCCACGAGGTTAACATAGAGCGAAAGCAAAGCAAAACAAAACAGGCCAGGGTTTAACGAAGCACCTGTCGCCATAAATTATTCACTAGAGCAAAGAAAAGTGGTAATTCGTACCGATTTTTCTGAAAGCTAAAATCAATCACAATAATTAAATAATAATATCATTGAGCATTTGGGACCCGAAAGGGTCTTCATTTTTAACCCACTACTCGAAAACTAAAATCTACAAAGAATATGAAATTGGGTGAACATAAGGAATTGCAAGGACCCTAAGCGTCACAAATATCGAAGTGGGCATTACCTTAACTCGGGCGGTAAAACTAACCTTAATTTACTGATAATAAATTTTAATGGTGCTCATAAGCAAAGATTAAAAAGTCGCAAATATTTTTCAGCATGTAGCTGCTAAACGAACGAGAGCGTGGCTTGTAGGTTACAGCGTCTCGCCCGCATTGGGTGAGTCCCTACTGGTCGGCGCTGATTGGCTGCTTGCTCGGCGCTGCTCGGTGGTTGGTGATGTTCCATTCGTCTCGCTTTCAGCCGTGCCGCCAAAACAAAATAAGGTGCGAGGGCAGCTTAATGTAGTCTGTAACTTAGTGAAAATATTCAAGAGGAGATTCAAAGCATCTCCGGTAAATGAGGAAACCCTTTTTCTTTCTGGAGCAAAAGTGTCCACACAAGCCAAGCACGCAGCCGAACCTAGGACAAAAAGACTTGCATGTCATTCTAATCGCGGGAGTATTGAAGTAGGCTGACTGGGGGTCAAGTGCCGTAGCGTCAAGGGCCTGTGTTAAGGGATGCGAGAACGTCCTTTCATATAAGGATTATTGGTGCAGTCTAAGGTATCTCTTCAAGGCGACTAAGTTTAGTACCAAACCTAGGAAAAATGATCTAGAGTCATCCCTGGCTCTGGAGGTATCTATGGTTTCCGGCTAGGTTCCGAGACTATTGGAGACAGCAAACCTAAATATCTCCTTGCAGTGTCGTGTCACGTGCCGAGAGAACATATCGTATGTCACTTCAAACTTTGAATAATGATTTGAGTAGAAATGCCTACCATTCTGTCTTGTCACAGCATGTACGTGAAATACTGTTTATCCTAGGCGCGCTCAGCATGTATTCCATCGTTGAGTCATTGTAGCTATAACTGATGCATGATTCTGCTTGACTTCGGAATGTTTTCAATGTAATTATCCAGTGAACTTTCCAATTTGGAACTTGTGGAATCCATGCGAGGTCACCCCATCATTGGCACTACTTCTCGCTAATTTTTTCTGCACTAAATATTTTTTCGAATTAAAGATACCACTATGTTACATGCCGCAAATATGACTGGTCGCAAATGTGATTAATTGAATATGTGTCTTGCTACACTTTTTTTAATTTTCCCAGACTTCAAATTTTTTGGAATGGAAGATACCACCAATGCGACTTGCCTAAATATGGCTTTCTGCAATGTCACTTGTCGCAATGTCATTTGCCGAAAATTATCACGATTCGGACAGACTTATCTTATTTCAAATTTTCCCAAAATGTGAAAACAACTTAAATCTATGAAATATGGCAAAGATTTATAGTGTTAGCTTTTATTCAAAGATGCCAAAAAAGAAGATTCGAGAATTTTTTGTCATCACAAACCACACTCCACGAAAAAAAATTAGGTTAAACATGTAGAATTTTTATTTTATTCACAACTTTAAAAAAGTTACATCATTTTAGAGGTGTAATACATACATCACGATTGTATTTTAGGTACGCAAATTTATTTGGACTGCCAACTACTCTCTGAGCTCTGCTGCAAACATATTAGACTCTGGCTCGAAGGGCAGAAAGAATCTGAAGCTGTCATTTTCTTCCTGCGTTATTGGAATTAGCTGCTCCATGTTTTGTGTACTTAGTTTAACCTTTATGCAATTATTATGTTCAGTAATGTCAAAATGAGTGCAATGCAGGAATGGATGCAAAGATCCTGTTGCATATGCAGTGATCAGTCCAATGATATAGCCCGATTTTACGCCTACTAAATATAATCCTTCCACTGCAATGTTAGCTATTCGTTCGGTTCTATTTGTGACAGTTTGAAAAAAATAAACATTTGGTCGATAAGGAGCCGGATGAATCGGTTCACCATGTCTGGATGATTCTGAAAGAAGAAAACACAATCCAATAATAACAATAATTAATATTAATTTAAAATAATATCGTTATCTTGAGCTAAAGATAAAGTACAAAATCTCTCATACCAAGAGATTAGGTGACCGTTTTAATAGAAGGAAAAAGTTATCAGCTTTACCCGCGTCAAAAAATATTTACAGTCATTAAAATTATGTGAAAAAAACTAAAAATCATAAAACTGAAAAAATTTTATTCAACCTGCTTGAAAATTAACTGCAAATTTAAGCATCGAAACTGAAACTGTTTTGGATTTTGATGCTTTACGTATAAAGCTTAAAAAATGTGCCCTCTTCTAATAAATAAATCAATAATTATATTATGTGATACGAAATTTGTGATATTTGTAATAAGAAGTAGAACGACTTCTAAATGACTATTTTGAAGATAATTTAAATAAATTTTAACAGACAGTGAATTTACTGCAACTAATACTGCACATACAATTATGAATACTATTATATTTACCAACAAAACTGAGAAACCCCGCCAAACTGAGGAGCAGGACACAACAAATAATGTTCATGTTCACTGCATAAACGACACTACGTTTAGTAAATTTCAGCGTATAATTATCTTATTTTTTACCAAATTTAGAATTTCATACCCCTTATCTCTTTAGCACATACACATACACAGGTTTAGTCGGCATAAGCATAAGTACTAACAGATTATAAAAAATTTGGTGAAATGATAAACCGATTGTAAAATGACAAAATGATTTCAGAATAAATCGCTTGTTGCCAAAAATTATTTTTCATGAATTATGAATGTATAAATTTTTAAAAATCCTTTTATGTAAGAACCTTATAATCCGCAAACGCTAAAACAAGAATCTTCACTGGACATTCTTTATGAGCAAAAAAATCAAAATCAAACAAATGGATTTTTTATTCTATTTCACTTTCTTTCACTTTTACAAATTCACATTAGTTAACAAGTGTAAGACATACATGCGTACTTAGCAAATTTGCATTAGGCACGCAAATTTGTTTAGGCTATGCTATATGAATATCAGATACTGGCTCGAAGGACCAATAGAATCTAAAACTGTTGTTTTCTTCTGTCGTTATCAAAGTCATATCGTTGTCGCATTATTTGTCAAATCTAATTATCATGAAATTATTCTGACCAGCAATATTTGAATAATTGCAATGCAGAAATGGATGCAAGGATCGTGCTTCATCTGGAAAGATCATTCCAATAATGAACCCCGATTTAACTTGTAAGAAATATAATTCTCCTTTTACTAAGTCAGCTGTATAGTAAGTTTTTTTTAGCAGGATCTTGGAAAAGATAAAAATTTCATCGATAGGAAGACAAATTAATTGGAACACCATTTCTGCATAATTCTGGAAAAAGGAAACACAATTTCGACAATCCTGATGATGTAGATGTAATCGAAATTACGATTTTTTTCCTCAAACTAAAGAAAAGTGACACAATTAAGAACCAATAAAATAAAAAATAAAACTTTCACAAATTTTAAGAGTTGAACAATTCAAAAATATCATTCTTTTCAAATCATGATGATAAAAATGTTGAGCATCACACATGCCCCTCTATAAAATTGGAAATGGAAAGTTACCAACTTTCATCTGAATGTTAAAAATACCAAATTTGCGCCCGCCCACTTAAAAAATATGGCAAAAAGTGAAAATTGCTCTCTTCCAATTCAGAAAATCAAGTAACAATAAAAATTTTGTTTCTTCGAACTCAATGAAAATTTTAAAAATAAAAATATGTTCCTCTTTGAATTCAGAAAAAATTATAACCAAAATTTTTTTCCTTTTAAGTCACCGTAAACTTCAACGATATTTAACCTAAAAGTTGTTGAACTCAATGCGTTTTTATAAAGAGCATTTTTCTAAAGATCAATACGTTGTTCAAAAGCAAACTTAAAATTTCAGAAAGACTTTAAAAAAAACCCAATTTTTGAAAAATGTTGTATTTTTTGTTTAATGTGTAATGCCATTTTCTACACAATAATTTAAAATATGTAAAAAAGGAATTAGGTTTTACTATTCAGAGGAGATAAATAAAAATAATTTTACCTATTTCTAAAAGGGATTGATATTTTTTTCGATTCTATTATAAAATACTTCAAAATCATTTTAAAATTGTATTTCATAAAAAAAACAAGTGTAAGAACTTTCATGCTGAAAATACAGTCTAGCCTGGATTTCTCTCCCCTTGTTGCACCTCTTCCTGAAATCAACGCCTTGCCGCGAACTAGGGTGAGAAAAGCTGCCGGACAGAGAGGGAGGTCGTAAGTTGTCAGTCAAGCGTGGAAAACAGGAGCGTAGCGATGAAGCGCTATACCTTCAACGGCCTAAATTCATCCGCCTTGAAAAAACCAAATACCAAATTTCCCCCCTTTCTTTTGAATATAGAATCAGTAAATACAAATGATTCATTTAACATAAAATAAAATTTTTACTTACAAATTAAAAATGGTTCAAACAGAACAAAACAAAAATGACAATGATTTATTTTTTGACCAGTGATTTAAAAAATTTGTATCAGAAGAATGTATCCAATCGTTTAATTGTATATCCCACAATATAATTTTAGAATAAAATTAAAAATAAATTTGATGTTGACAGTTATTTTTAATTCTAAGTAGAATTATTAGATTTTTCAATTTGTTAATTATTCAGTTTACAATGCGTAATTTTAAAATATTTTACCTAACCAATTTTCCGTAGCTTTTTTTTATTTTTTAGCTCACATTTTTAATTTATATGATTTTCGTTTGCAATATCTTATAATTGAGCAATTATAAATCAAAAGCTTCCATTTTTGGCTTGTTCAAGCAACCATTTGTTAATTGAAGAAAAGAACAGTTCAAAAATATTTATAAATGTTCTACTGTTTATTTAAAATGAGAAATTTTGGTTAAATATTAAAAACTAAACAATTTTACACGAAATAAGTAATTTGAAATGACTCAAAATAAAAATAATTGACCTTTAAATTTGAAAAGTGTTATGTTTGAAGAACATTGATTATTTAATTTTGATTGTTCCTAACTTTGAATTGCTTAAAACGATATACTTTTGAAAATTTACAAAATTTTTATTTATTTTTAAATTTAAAGCATTAAAAACTATAGTGCAAATTTATATTCTTTAATTAGAACTCTTTAAACTGTTCAATTTATAAAAGTTAAATATTTTGCAGTTTAACGGCATTGAATTTCAAATTGTTGATGAAAATAAGGCCTATTTATTAAAAATGTTTGAAGTGCACATTTATTTATAAAATTGTTATATTATAAATGACCAATAAATAACTTTCGTTTATAAGTTTGTTTACAATATTCTTCTTGCCTTATTCTACTGTACATTATTTTCAGTTAGTCAGTACATTGATTAACGTTCTGTCCTCATGATTTAAAAATATTCTAAAATTTCCAATTATTCTTAAATCTTTTTAAAACCGCTTAGCCTTCCAAATATATTTAAAATTATTCGAATCTTTGGATTTTTTGTGACTATTTTCCAAATCTTGCAAAATGCTTTTCAATCTGTTTAAATATTTTCCTCATGTTAATTTTTCAAAGTCTTGTTAAATTGTTCATGAATTCTAAAAAACATTATTTTTTTCAAATAGTGTGTGACGTCACTTATGGCTATGAATAATATTTATAACAATGAATAATATTTGGCAAACACCATGATTCTTTCTTTTGTCAACTGAGCGTCCATCTGGCATTCGACTTGAAATAAAGTGAATCGCGACACTCAGTCAAAAAGTTTAAGTCCCTCTAACAACCGAAAGCGCAAGCGCGACTTTGAGCATCGTTCATGGTCGTAGACTTTTGCGTGGCGAGAGCGAAACCATCGCGCGAAACCTTCTCCGAGCGGCATCGACGAAACGATCCTCGATAGTGAACTCCCAATCGCCCGCGTCGCTAGTGGTGCGCCACCGCTAAAGCGAAACCCATAAAAGTACAGTCATCGTGACTAATAAATCAGATATCCCTGGGCTTTGTCTCAAGCCAGGTCTCTCTGGCTTCTGCACTTAAACTCTTGCCTAACCAAAGAAGACACCTGCCAAGGACATCTCGCTTGGATCACCCTAGATTCCTCCTGACTGGCACATGGTCTTCATCTCCTTACCTATAACCGGACTACCCATTAAACTTGCTGCCCCCATTAGAGTCTTCTCAACCCCAAGGTATGCGATACACCCCCTTCCTAAGTTGCATATCCAGCTCTAAAATCCCAATTCCTAGACGGCTATAATAAGACGCGACCTTCCAATGTAAACAGCATTAGCAATAAACCTTTCACTTTTATTTTGAAATGATTTTGCTTTTTATTTTGTTTTGTAATTTAGTTTCCCTCTTCTATATAATCAATTAACTTCTGAATCAGTATCAAACCACATACTGACTTTGAATAAAATGTTTAAGAATC
>JAUELO010454248.1:0-12938 GCA_032357855.1 Amphibolips quercusostensackenii | reverse complement strand
GGAAATTTGAATGAGGGCCTGCGTTGGAAAATTAACGGGACTCTTAAGGTTCTCAATTTTGTGCTTGACATATAACATTTTCAAAACAAATTCGTGTATTAAATTTATTTTTTTAAATCATAGAATTTATGTTAATAAAAAAGCGCCATTTTTTCGTCATATTTGTTTATTTATAAAAAAAATTTCTTAAATAAATAAAAATCGGGTTCGACAGCTTTCTTTGGAATTTAATCAGCTTTTTTATTAATTTTTTAAAATTTATTATATTGCAATAGGTAATATTAAAAACTGATAGCCATCCAAAATTTAAAGAATTTTATTTGGAAGCTTTTTGTCAGCAAAAATTTCATTAGAATTTGAAATTGTAATTTTTTATGTCAATTTTTATATCAGATTTATTTAGCTGCGTACCTATTTTAAAGTCCTTATCAACAAAAGATAAGAAATTTTAACTTGGATGGCATGAATAAAAAGATACTTATTACGCAGAAAAAAAATAATGACCTCGCGACATGTTTATTTAGTTTTCTTAAAATTATTAATTTTTTTTTTAAATTGACAAACAATCTCATTTAAAATAAAATAATCGCGATTAATAAATTTTTAAAGCCATCTATTAATGCAGTAATTCAGATTGGAAAAAAAACATTTTTTCTAAAATTAGAATCTTTAATGGCTCAAATATCAACTATGTAATTTTTTAAATAATTTAATGTCAATTGCTTTCATCTGCTATTCTAAAATCAATATTTTTTCAATATTGATTTTTATTTCTAAATTGTAAAAAAAATTTTCATTTAGGCTCTGCTGGGATTCGAACATCAGACCGGCAAGCTAAAGGTCCTGGGTTCAAATCCCAGCTTATAGTTTTTACGTACATTTACTAATTTTGAAAAATATCCGGCATAATTTGAATATTTTAATATTGATTGTATATTTATTTATTTATTTCAATTTTATAATAATTATTTATATATTAAATTATTTAATTTAATAATAATTCATAATAATAATTTAATAATTTATCAAAATAATTATTTATACATTAATTAATATATTAAGAATCCTTTGTAAAATTTTTTAAATATTATTTTCCGAAAAAATTAGGCGATATACTGTATATAATAATTTTAAAAAATTTATAAACATGGAAAAAGTGAAAAATAGAAAAGTTTAAAAAAAGAACGCGATAGTAAAACCTTTTCGACTCTATTAAAACAAAAAGAAGGCCTTTCTTACTTATCATTGTTTGAAAAAAGTTAAAAAAAATAATAATTTTTTAGAATTTCAAAAATATAATGTATTAATATCGAATCAATATGGATCAATATATTAATTAATTATGCATATGCAGAATCTTCATGTGACACTCTTCCACAGAATTCTGTTTTTGATATTTAAAATATTTTTTTGTTGGTTATTTTTCTTATTATCAATAAAAAACTACAGTTTTCTGCAAACATTGTAAAAATTATTTGCCTTAAATAAGTATCAGCCTAAATAAGTAAGAAATTGAATAATGGAATTTCCGAATTTGAAAATTTGGGAATAATAAAATTCACGAATAATAAAATTCTCAGATGATTGAATTCCCGTATTAAAAAAATTCATAAATAATAAAATTCCTAGATTATAAAGTTCCCAAGTAATGAAATTTCCTAATAATAAAACTTTCAAGTAATGAAATTTTTAGGTTATAAAATTCTCAAATAATGAAATTCCCGAATAATAACATTTACGAATAATAAAGTTTTGAAATAATAAAATTCTCGGATTAAAAAATTCACAAATAATGAAATTTCTGAATAATAAAATTTTTGAATGATAAAATTTTCGAATTTAAGAATTCCCGAATAATCAAATTCCCCAATAATAAAATTCCCGAATTGGAAAATTCGCGAATAATAAAATTTCCAAATAATAAAATTTTCAGATTATAAAATTTCCGTATGTGAAAATTCGCGAATAATAAAATTGCCGAATAACAAAATTCCTAAATAATAAAATTCCGCAATAATAAAATTTCCGAATCGGAAAATTCGCGAATAATGAAATTTCTAAATAATGAAATTCCCGTATGTTGAAATTCGCAAATAATAAAATTTCCGAATAACGAAATTCCCAAATAATGAAATTCACGAATAATAACATTCCCGAAAAATAAAATTTTCAAATAATAAAATTCCCGGATTTAATAATTCTCAAATAATAAAATTTCCGAATAATAAAATTCCCGAATTAAAAAATTTGCGAATAATAAAATTTTCAAAAAATAAAATTTTCAGATTATAAAATTCCCGAATAATGAAATTCCCGAATAATAACATTCCCAAATTAGAAAAATTCACAAATAATAAAATTCTCAAATGATGAAATTCCCGGATTATAAAATTCCTAAATAATAAAATTTCCGAATAATAAAATTCCCCAATTGGAAATTTCGTGAATAATAAAATTTCCAATTAATAAAATTTTCAGATTATAAAATTTGCAGATAATAAAATTCTTGAATAATGAAATTTCCGAATAATAACATTTCCGAATAATCAAAGTCTTAAATAATAAAATTCCCGGATTATAAGATTCGCAAATAATGAACTTTTCAAATAATAATATTCCCGAATTGGAAAATTCGCGAATAATAAAATTTCCAAATATTAAAGTTTTCAGATTGTAAAATTTTCTGATTATAAAATTTGCAGATTATAAAATTCCCGAATAATGAAATTCCCGAATAATAACATTCCCAAATTAGAAAAATTCCCAAATGATAAAATTCTCAAATGATAAAATTCCCGGATTATAAAATTCCTAAATAATAAAATTTCCGAATAATAAGATCCCCGAATTGAAAAATTTGCCAATAATAAAATTTTCAAATAACAAAATTTTCAGATTACAAAATTTTCAGATAATAAAATTCTCGAATAATGAAATTTCCGAATAATTACATTTCCGAATAATCAAAGTCTTAAATAATAAAATTCTCGGATTATAAGATTCGCAAATAATGAAATTTCCAAATAATAAAGTTCCCGAATTGGAAAATTCGCGAATAATAAAATTTCCAAATATTAAAATTTTCAGATTGTAAAATTTTCTGATTATAAAATTTGCAGATTGTAAAATTCCCGAATAATGAAATTCTCAAATAATAGAGTTTCCGAATGATAAAATTCCAAAAAAATAAAATTTTCGGATTATAAAATTATCAAATAATAAAACTTCTAAATAATCAAATTTCCAAATTGGGAAATTCGCGAATAATAAAATTTCCAAATAATAAAATTTTCAAATAATAAATTTTCAGATTATAAAATTTCCGAATAATAAAGTTCCTAAATAATAACGTTCCTGAATAATAAAATTCCCGAATAATGAAATTTCCGAATAATAAAATTCCTGGATTGAAAAATTCGCGAATAATAAAATTTCCAAATAATAAAATTTTCAGATTATAAAATTTTCAGATTACAAAATTCCCGAATAATAAAATTCCCAAACAATAAAATTCCCGCATTATGAAATTAGCGAATAATAACATTTCGAATAATGAAATTTTCAAATAATAAAATTTCCGAATTATAAAATTTCTGAATTGGCAAAATTTCCGAATAATAAATTTTCCGATAAAAAAAATTGCCGAACAATTTATAATATTACCGAATTATAAAATTCTCAAATAATAAAATATCCTCATAATTAAATTCCCGAATCAAAGAATTCGCCAATAATACTATTCTTTGATAAAAACATTTTGTAATTATCAAATTCTGAAATCCTATAATTCCCGAATAATAAAATTTCCAAATAATAAAATTTCCGGATTATAAAATTTTTGAAAAATAAAATTCTTAAATGATAAAATTTCCGGATTATGAAATTCCCGAATGATAAAATTCCCAAATAATAAAATTACCAATTAATAAAATTTTCTAATAATAAAATTGTTGAATTGGGAAATTCGCGAATAATAAAATTCACAAATGATAAAATATCTCAATTACAAAATTCCAGAATGTTATAATTCCCGAATAAGAAAATTCCCAAATAATAAAATTTTTTGATTATGAAATTCCAGAATAATAACATTTCCGAATTAGAAAATCCCCGAATAATAAAATTCCCGAATTGGAGAATTCGCAAATAATACAATTCCTTAACAATAAAATTTTTAAATTATGATAATCTCAAATAATAAAATTACCGAATAATAAAATTTTTGAATGATAAAATTTGATAATAATAAAAATTTTCTAATTATAAAATTCCAGAATAATAAAATTCTTGAATTGCAAAATTTATTCATCAATAAATATAAATATTATAAATATTAATAAATAAATAAAATAATAATTAATATAGATATATTATAAATATTATAAAATTTAAAAAAATTTATTGTTCAGAAATTTTATCATTCGGGAATTCGCCAGTTCGGGAAATTCAGTGTCGGGATTTTTTTCAGGATTTTTCACTTTTCCCATAAAATTATCAGAATGACAGCAGGATATAGAAATCAGAAAAAATTTATTTTCATACTAGACAATAAAAAAATTAATTTTTATCCATTCCAGACATTTATCGATTGATAATTATAACAAAATTCGGGGCTAGTCGTCCAGCTGTTTAGGATGAGCTTAAAATTTATTGATTAAAAATAATAAATATAACAAAATTCTCACCGGATACTATTAAAACGTGATAGCATGGAAATTTTTAATATTTTTTTTTAGACGATTTATTTACTGATAATAAGAACTAAATTACGAAATTGTTTTTCTTCTCTTTACATGTTCCAGACAAGAGAAGGTGATTAAACAGAGATTAGGTAATTAGAAACAAGTACATTTTTGTAGAAATGTTTTTTTTTTATTTTACGAATAAGATTCTTATTTACCTAAATCTTATTTATTTCAAGATATTTATTGATGAAGGTCGATTGACATCAGATTAGCTTTTAACTTAATTATCTGGAGTTCATATTATGATAATAAGTCTGGTCCAAAAATGGATTGAAAATTTTTTTCTCTTTCCCTTTTCCTCTTTTTCCTTTTTTCGTCTTTTTCCTTCTTTCCTCTTTCCCCTACCGCTTTTCCCTTTTCTATTTTTCCTTTTCCCCCTTTTCCTAAAACCATGCATTTTTAATTTTTTTTTAATTTCCCCTTTCCCTCTTTTTAACTTTTTACCTGTTTCTCTTTTTCTTTCTGCCTTTCCACTCTTTTGCCCTTTCCCTCCTTTCTCCTCGCCCTTTTTTAATTTTTCCTCTTCCCTTTTTCCTTTTTATTTCATTTTCCCTTTTCCCCTATGCTATTTCTTATTTAACCTTTTCACATTCCCTTTTTCCCTTTCATTCTTCCCTTTTCCTCTTTTTCCTTTTCATATTTTCCCCGATGCCTTTTTCCTTTTCCTTGTTTCATCTTTTCCCCTTTTTCACATTCCTTCTCTCCCTTTTCCCTTTCCTCCTTTCCACCCTTTGCACCTTCACCTTTTTCTCTTTCCCCTTTTATAACTTTTCCTTTTTTCTTTCTATTTCCTTTTCCCCTTTCTGTGTTTACTTCTTTCTCTTTTCCTTCTTCCCCTTTCCCTCTTTCTCTTTACCTTTTTTCACTAAAACTATGCATTTCCCATTCACAAAATTTCACCTTTTCAATTATTCCTTCTCACCTGTTTGCTTTCTATCTTTTCTCTTTTTCCTTTTTCCGTTTTGCTTTTTTTCTTTTCTCACCTTCTCTCTATCCCCTTTTTCCCTTTCTACCCTTTTCACCTTTATTTCTTTTTCCCTTTTCCTTTTTCTTATTTTTCCTTTTCTCTTCCCATTTTCTTTCCTCCTTCCCCCCTTCGATCTTTCCCCTTTTCCTCTTTTCCCTTTTTGCCTTTCTTTCCACCCCTTTCTACTAAAACCATGAATTTTTAATCCAAAAAATTTTTCCTTTCCTAATTAACACCCATTTCCCCTTTCCCTCTTTCCCCTTCCCTCTTTTTTATTTTTTCTTTCCCCTTTTTTCTTTGTATTTTTTCCTCCTTTTCCACTTCGCTCTTTCATATTTTATCCTTTTACATTCTCTTTTCCCCTCTCATTTTCTTCTTTTCCTCCTTTTTCCTTTTCATCTTTTCCCCTATCCCTTTTTCCTTTTTCCCTTTTCCTCTTTTCCCCTTTTTCACCTTCTTTATTTCCCCTTCCCCTTTCCTCTGCCCACTCTTTGCACCTTTATATTTTTCCCGTTTCCCCTATTTATAATTTTTTTCTTTTTCCTTTTAATTTTCTTTTTCTCTTTCTGTGTTTGCTTCTTCCTTTTTTTCTTTTTTCCCTTTCCCTCTTTCTTTTTACCTTTTTTCACTAAGACTATGCATTTTATATCCAAAAAATCTCACCTTTCCTATTTTCCCTCACTCTTTTTACCTTTATCTCTTTTCTCCTTTCCCCTTTTTTTATTTTTCTTTTCCCTTCCTGTTTCCTTTTCCTCTTTCCCCCTTCGCTTTTTCCCCTTTTTCTCTTTTTTCTTTTCGCCTTTCTGTCTACCTATTTCCACTTAAACCATGAATTTGCAATCCAGAAAATTTCTTCTTTCTTCTTTTCCTAAGCTCACCCCTTTCACCTTTTTCTCTTTCTCTCCCTCCCTTTCTACGATTTTTTTTCCTTTTTCCCCCTTTTCTTATTTTCGTATTTCCCCTTTTCTATTTCCCCTTCCTATTTTCCCTCTCCATTTTCTTTTCCCCTTTTCCTTTTGCCCTTTCCCCTTCCCTCTACCTCCTTTCCCTGAAACATGCATTTTTGAACCACAGAATATTTCTTCTTCATCCTTTTCCCTTTCTTTTTTTCCACTTTTTTTTAGCACTTCTCAACTAGAATAAAGAAATTATTATTTCAATAAAGCAAAAATAATTGTTTAAACAATTTATTATTGCTATCAATAATATTCTCTTTCCCTAATGGTAAAAAGTTGCGATTTTTTCTGAAACTTTTAATTTTTTGTTCAATTTTCAATTGAAGCTGAGTAATAGTTAAATTATGTTATCAGAAATAATTGTTTAAACAATTTATTATTATTGTCAATAATATTGTCTTTGTGTGATGCTAGAAATTGCAGTTTTTTAAATAAAATTTTTAACTTTTTGTACACTTTACAAATATAATAAAGTGATAATTATTTTAAGTAAGCAAAAATAATTGTTTAAACAATGCATCGTCATTGTTAAGAATATTTTATTTGCTTTATTCTGAAAAAATGCGTTTTTTTCTAAATTTTTTAACTATTTGCGTATTTCTTACTTAAAGTAACTTGATAATTAATTACATTTTGCAAAAATAATTATTTAAATAAATAATTATCGTTTATAACTCTCTTTTTCTAAAAAAGTGCTAGAAAATTGCAGTTTCTTTTGCAATGTTTAAATAGTTATAAGCAATTATAAATTGTTTAAACAACTACTTTTGTTAACTTTTATTAGTTATTACCTTAGTAAGAGAAAAGAAGACAAAAAGTTGAAAATTTCAGAAAAAAACCGCAACCATTTAGCATTACTATATGAGAAGATAGTTGTAAACAATATTAATTTATTTGAAAAATTATTTTTTAAAAACTGAAATAATTATTAACTCACTTTTAATAAAAAGTAGACAAAAAGTTAAAAATTTTGAAAAAAAACCGCAACTCTCAAGCTTGATTCAAATTGAAAATTATGAACAATGATAATAAATTATTTAAACAATTATTTTTGTTAACTTGAACTAATTAATACATTAACTTCAATTAAAAATTAGACTGAATGTGGAAAATTTCAGAAAAAAAACTGCAACTTTCTAGCGTTATTCTAAGAGAGTATTATTATAAATAATAGAAATTTGCCTAAAAAATTATTTTTGTTAAATGTAATTAAGTAGTACCTCACTCTAATAATTCATTGGACGAGAAGTGGAAATATTTTGAAAAAACCGCAACTTTCTAACTCTATTCTAAAATAAAATTGCTAAGAACAATAATAAATTGTTTAAACAATTCATGTAAACATCTTATTTTCAGTATTTTATGTACTTGTTTCAATTTGTATTTAAAAACCTCAACAAAATTATAATTGGCGCCATAAGCTGATTCTGAAGAAAAATGTCAAGCTTGAACTCGATTCACCTGACATTGAAAATTCTGGATAAAATTTGCAAAAAAATCCCTGAAGTGTCTTCCAAAAGTTAAATAAAATAAAATAAAATTAATTTTTCGATTTATATTTTACAGAAAATAGGTTCCTCTATTTAATTTTTTTAGATAATCTATTTGGTGTGTTAATATTTATCGAGATTTTTGATGTTGAATATTTCTAATTTATGACCGAATAAGGTTATTTCAAAAACATCTTCGTAAGATCCACTGATTAAATCAGCAAACAAATGATAAAAGCAATATTGCGCAGAACATAACAGAAAAGGAGACGTGTGTAAAAGACTATTTTCAAATTCACTGAGAAAATAAGATCCTATTGCTTTTAAAATTAATATATTGTTCCTAAAAGTAAATTTTCTACTCTCAAAATTTTCTTCTACCAATTTTTGTCAGAAGACTACCCACAAACTTGTTTAATACCACCAAACAATAATTTGATTTAATAATAAATTTAAAAAATAAACTTTCAATCTAATAAATAAATTTTCAAAAAAAAAATTGATTTTTCAACCAATGAATTCCAATTCTCTGTTTCTTCTTCACCCCTTTCCCTCTTTCCCCTCCTCCTTTTTCCCTTTTTCCTCTTTCCTCTTCCCTTTTCTAATTTACGTTTTTTCCTTTCACTTCCACTTCGACCTTTCCCATTTCTCCTTTCTTATTTTTCTATTCCCCTCTTTTGTCTTCCCCTTTCCCTTTTCTCAATTTTTATTTTTTTCTATCCCCTTTTCTTCTATTCCCCTTTTTACTTTTGCTTCTTACCCTTTCCCTTTTCCCCTTTTCAGTTTGATCCTCTCACTTCTAGTTTCTCCTTTCCCATTTCTCCTCTCCCCCTTTTCCTCTCCCCCTTTTCCTTTCACCCTTTTCCTTTTTTCTTATTTTCATTTTTGATTTACCATTCCCCCTTTCCCCTTTTCACTTTTCGGTCTTTCCTTTTTCCTATACCTATAGCCCCTTTCCCTTTTGCCCTTTTCTCTGAAACCCTTTTCCTCTTTTTCCCTTTTATCCCGTTTCCTCTTCTCCACTTTTCCTCTCCATTTTCCCCTCTCACTTCCCCTTTTATTCTTACTTGTTTCTCGCTTTGCTCTTTTTACTTTCACACTTATCGTTCTTCTTTTTCCTCTTTCCTTTGCCCCCTTTTTACTTTTCTTCTCTCCTTTTTCTCCTGACGCTTTAATCTTTTCCATTTCTACTTTCTCCCTTTCCCCCCTACCCTTTTTTCCTTTGTCTTTTCCCTTTCTCTTTTTTCCTCTTGACCCTTATCCTTGCCCCCTTTTTCCTTTTTACCTTTTCCTATTTACCCTCTTCCCTCTTTTTCTATTTCCCCTTCTCAATTTTCTATTTCCAATTTCTTCATTTTTTCCATTCTACTTTTCCCCTTTACGATGTGCTCTTTTTCCCTTTTCGCCTTTTCCCCTTGCCCCTTTCGCTTTAACCTTTCCCGTTTCCCCTTTTCCTTTTTCTATTTCTTTCTTTCTCCTTTTCCTTTTTTACCTTTCCCCTTTTTCTCGTTTATCGTATTCCCTTTTCCCCTTTCCTTTTTTCTTTTTTTCCTTTCGCCTTAATCTTTTCTATATCTCCTGTATTTCTTTTCACCTGTTTCCTTTTTCCCCTCTACACCTTTTTCTTTTCTTTTTCCCCTCTTTTTCTCTTGGCCCTTTTCCTTTAACCTTTTACCTGTTTACTTTTCTCCATTTACCATTTTTCTTATTTCCCTCTTTTCCATATTTCCAATTTTTCCTCTTTATTCTTTTTCCTTTTCTTCTATTCCCTTTTTTCTCTGCCTCCTTTTCTCCTTTCCTTTTCGCTTTAACCTTTCCTATTTCTTTTTTCCCTCTTTTACTCTTTTAATTTTCACCTTTTCTCCTTTCCCTTTACTCTTTTCCTTTTCTCCTTTTTCCTTTTGCTCTTGCCTTTTTACTCTTCCCATTTTCCCATTTACACTTTACCCTTTTTCCCTATTTCCAATTTTTTTCTCTCTCTTTTTCCTTTCAACTTTTCCCCTTTACGATATACCCTTTTCCCCTTTCCCTTTTGTCTATTCTCCTTTTCTCTTTTTCCCCTTCTCCTTCCCCCTTTCGCTTTAACCTTTTTCATTTCTCCTTTTTCCCGTTCCTTATTTTTTCCACTTGCCCTTATTTTTTCCCCCTTTTAGATTTCCTTTTCCCTTCTTCCTTGCTTCTCTTTCCTTAACCTTTCCTATTTCTCCTTTCACCTTTTCCTCTTTCACTATGTTCATTCTCCCTTACCTATTCCCGTTTCTCCTTTTTACTTTTCTGTTTGTTTCTTTCCCTTTTTTCATGTTTCTCTTGGCCCTTTGTCCTTTTCTCTTAACCCCTTTTCCTCTTGTCCGCTTTACCCGTTTTCTCTTTCCTATTTCCCTTTTTTCAATTTTCGCTTCTTCCTTTCCTTTTTATTCTTTCTTGTTTTTCGCTTTGCTTTTTCCCCTTTTTCACTATTCCTTCTTTCCTTTCTCTTTTAACCCTGTCCCCTTTTTACTTTTCTTCTATCCTTTTTCCCTGGCCGCTTTTATCTTTCCTTCTTCTACTTTCTTACTTTTTTTCTTTTTCCTCTCTTTCCTTTTTTTGTAATCCTTCTCCCCTTTCTCTTTTTTCTTTTCCTTTTGAAATTTTTTTTTGTCCCCTTTTTCCTTTTTGCCTTTTTCTATTTACTCTCTTTCCTCTTTTTCTCTTTTCCTATTTTCCCTTCCAAATTTTCTATTTAAAATTTCTGTTTTCTCTACGTCCTTTCCACTTTGCACCTTCACGACGTACTTTTTTTCCTTTTTTCCCTTTTCCCTTTTGCTATAATTTTTCCCATTCCTCCTTCTCACTTTTTCTTATTTTTCCTTTTTCCTTTTCCCATTTTCTCTTCCTTCTTTTTCTCTTTACCCCTTCCCTATTTCCCATTTCCTCTTCCCTATTTCCCCTTTTCGGTTTCCCTCCGCCTTCTTCCTTGCTTCTTTTCCCATTTGCT
Source organism: Amphibolips quercusostensackenii (assembly GCA_032357855.1). Lineage (NCBI taxonomy): Eukaryota > Metazoa > Arthropoda > Insecta > Hymenoptera > Cynipidae > Amphibolips > Amphibolips quercusostensackenii. The sequence continues at coordinate 1,806 of JAUELO010454248.1, read as the reverse complement.
TTTACTTTTTTCCGCTTTTACTATTTTTTCCTCATGCTCCCCTTTTCACATGTCTCCTTTTAACTCTTTTCCTTGTCTCTTCCCCTTTCTGATTTAATTTTTTCCATTTCTCCCTTTTCAACTGTTTTCTTTTTCCCCTCTGCCCTTTTTCTTTCACCTTTTCTCCTTCTCTACTTGCCTTTTTTTCTTTCCTCTTTATCCTTTTCACCTTTGCCCATTTACTACTTTTTCTGTCTTTTCTTTTTTCGTTTTCCTTTTTCCCTTTCTCCTTTTTCTTTTTCCTTTCCCCTTCTTCCTCCTGACCCTTTCTCTTGCCCCCTTTCCCCTTTCCACCTTATCCTATTTACCCTCTTCCCTCTTTTCCTATTTTCCTATTTTTCCTTCCTAATTTCTTATTTCCAAATTCCCTCTTTCTTTTTTTCTTCCTACTTTTTCTTTTTACGATGTACTCTTCACCCCTTTTCTTCTTTGCTATTTCCTCATTTCCATTTCCCCTTTCCGATTTCCCCCTCCCTTCTGCCTTGCTTTTTTTCCCTTCGCTCTTTACCTTTTTCTGTTTTTCCTCTTTTACTTTTCCATTTTCACTTTTTTCCTTTCCTTTTTCTTCTTTCCTTTCTCCCCTTCCGCTTTAATCTTTTTCCTTTCTTCTTTTTCTCTTTTCACCTGTTTCCTTTTTCTCCCTTACGCCTTTTTCTTTCCCCTTTCACCTTTTTACCTCTGCCTATTTACCACTTTCCTCATTTCCCTCTTTGCTTTTTTCTAATTCCCCCTTTCCGATGCCCTATTCCCAACTTCCTCTTCTTAATTTTTTTATTTTCTCCTTTCCCATTAACGATTTACCCTTTTCCTTCTTCACCCTTTGCTTCTTTTCCCTTTTTCCTCTGTTTCCTTTCCTTCTATTCTCTTCCGTTTTATGCTTTTTCATTTCTCCTTTCCCATTAATGGTTTAACCTTTTCTTGCTTTCCCCTATGCTTCTTTCCCTTTTTTGCTCTGTCTTCTTTTCCCCTTTTCCATTTCGCTTGAACATTCCTCATGCCTTTTGCTTCTTTCCATTTTCCTCTTTCCCCTTAACCCTATTATCCCCTTTTCTCATTTCCCCTTTCCTCTATACCTTTATTCTCGTGTTGAGTTTTCGCCAAACCTAAAACATATTCATGTTATAAAAAAAGACATTTAGAGGTGGTTCAAGCCTCATGAAATATAACATTTCACATAAAAAATACGTTTTTGTAAATTTGATTCAGAATCTTCAATATTAATTGGATCAAGTTGAAATACCAGTTAATTAATGTTGACAAAAATAATTGTTTAGGCAAATTATTATTGTAATAATATTCTCTTTGAATAATGATAGAAATTGTGATTTTTTCTGAAATTTTTAATTTTTGTCTACTTTTAACTGAAAGTGAGTGAGTATAAATTTCAATCAGGGAAAAATAATTGTTTTAACAAATTATTATTGTTTATAACTATCTTCTCCTATAGCAATGCTAGATAGTTACGGTTTTTTTTTTTGTTGAAATTTTGAAATTTTCTGACCACTTTTCACTTAGTAAGGTGATAATTAAGGCAAGTTAACAAATATTATTGTTAAAATAATGTATTATTGTTTATGAATATTTTCGTCTATAGTAATAATAGAAAGTTGCCTGTTTTATCCTAAAATTTTTAGGTTTTTGTTTTTTTTTCTAAGTGGTGTAAATATTAATGCAATTTTAACAAAAATAATTGTTCAAACAAATTATTATGATTATTGCTAATAAAATTGTCTTTGTATAATGCAAACATTGAGGTTTTTTTATGAA
>JAUELO010454241.1:0-12939 GCA_032357855.1 Amphibolips quercusostensackenii | reverse complement strand
TTCCTACAAATTTTCTATCCTAATTCGAGCCTGTTTTGTCTTTTGAGTTCTCTTCTCTTTTAATCCTTGGTCTATTTTTAATTTTTAAACTAAAAGGTAATAATCCGTACCTTTCTGTAGTGCTATGAGCTTATGTAAAGGAAGCCCCAAAATCAATGCTTGGAAGTGACTTGATTTCTAGGATTTTTACAATTACCTTTATTAAACTCTTGATTATTAATTAAAAATGGGTTGTAAATCTAAAACTAATGTGCGAGCATGGTAAAAAAAACGCCCAAGATTAATAATTGAATTGTTAGCCTCCACGTTTATATCACGGTGGCCAAATCCAGTGTTCGGCTTTGAAGCTCCCATTCTTAAACTCCCAAGTGAGAATGGGTTGTAGAAGAATCGGTTAGCCCTGCCTTGGTCGATTTGACCGTGACATGTCACGAGCAGTGTTGCACCCAGAAAGTATGTGCTTTGAAACATAAAAGTTAACTAAATTTGGTTGCTATGAAATGACCTCCTAATAGTCAAATTACGTGTTTCAATTGTGTCCTTCGTCATTGCCTGAAAGCATCTAAGTTCTTGCCTAGTGTAAAGAATTCTAAGTCCTAGTTGCTACGCTTCTTATTCGCGAGTTACTCTTATTTTGTGTGTCTGTGAGCCTGACGATAAACGTGGTGCTCCCTTGAACCGTTTAGCGCAGACTGACTTTTCGTCGTTCCTTGGTAATCACTGCGGCCCCGTCGTCTTGGGCTCTCGTATCCCCTCTTTCGTGAACTTATTGCGCAAGCAACTATACTTGTTCCACATAGCTATTCCAGTAACCTATATAACTCTTTCGTCTAGAAATTGGCAAGTGTTGTTCAGTAGCGTATTTATTTTCTTGATATCCTGCTCTTAAGTGAATTTTATGAATGTTAACTTATTTTTATACTGAACCGCTTCAACGTATAGAAGATTTCTCTGCGTGATTATTATTAATAGACACATTCTATTTTTAAGATTTAAAAAAATATGTAACTGGAATCATTTTTTCAATTATATTTGTAATTTTTAAATAAATTTTTAAATAAAGTCTACTGTGTTATACGTTAGTGAAAAAAATCAAGAGTGGATACATAGCTGTAAAGGACCATGTATCGCGTTACCCCTATTTGATCACTACAAAGTAACTCATACAAACTCCCAGTTGAGTTTCGTCACTGCTTTACATAATATACGGAGATCTAATCGACAAGGCAAAATTAAGTCGTCTCTGGAAAAAGTCTACTGTGTTAAAGTTTGTGAAAAGAACTTAAGAGTGGATTCGGTACTTGTTTAGAACCGTGTATCGCTCTGGATCGTGAACAGTGATCGTGCATCATTTCGCGAAATGAATTAAGTTACTTCAAAGTAAATTCAATACAAACATCCGCTAGAGTTCCGTCGCTGCTCTACAAATTGTACGGAGATCTAATAGACAAGTCAATCTTTTTGCCCTTTCAAGCTTTAGAAGATACATGTAAGTTTTGATTTATGTAACTGTTTATCTTATCTACAATCTTTTTAATGAATTATCTATTCATCTCAATTACACCTATTTTATTTTGAGCACTTCTTTATCATCGTTTGCAAAGGACTGATTAATGTCAACGCACCCACAATGAAATATTTGGTCAAGTCTTACCAGCTAGAAATATAATCAGCGCCGTGGTCTCTCTCTCTTTTTTACTTTTTTCCATACTACCCTCGCTTTTGTTTGGAACGCGACAAAAAAAAACTTAAATATCTCCTAAACTAGAACTGGCCATTAGGGCCCTTTCCATGTGGACGCCCACATATTTCGGCTAGTTTAACGATTCTATGATGTATGCATCGTAAACAAACTTTTTGTTTCACACATTCTTTGCTAAAACCGACAGATATCTAAAGTAAATGATTTTTGCCGCTATAACTTGCACAATTTTGAAAGCACACAAATCGCAAATATTTTGCTTCAGTGCAACAACCTAAAGAATTTCTGTTTCATTAATGTTATCTGAAACCCTATTTATTTTATAATTACTTTAGAATTATATAAAGTTACAATGAGGCATTTATACATTTTTTATAAATAAAGATATTAAACCTTGACTATACTTCAAAAAAATACATAATTCAGTTTCACTACGTTACTTAGCTCATTTGAATAAATAGAAACATTTTAGTTTTGAATTTTTATCATTCAAGATGACTGATGCAATTATGTTTTCTTGAGTGAGTACTAAGTAGTCTATTGTAGACTTTTGCAAACACCAAAGAGTTTCTGGACCATCCTGCTGCTTGGCTAATAACTTCGACGTTTAGTTGACCTGTAGCTGCTGCCGAAATACAAGCGTAAGTGGTGCTGTGAGCCGATAATTTATTAGTATCTATTTCGCCTTTTTCAAGAGTGTGCTAAATCCAGTGGCTGATTGATTGAGTAGTTGCTTTATGGTAAGGCTTTTGAATGTAACGAATAGCTTTCTCTTATAGACAGGTAAAGCATTGAGCAAATATACATACGAGCCTATCGTGGAAGCGTCTATAGCAACAAAAGCTACATCTCCGTGTCAAGAAACATATTTTTGGTATTTGCTATTGACCCTTGATGCAAATAAATCGATTAAAAATTTTCCTAACTTTTTAATGATTTTATCGAATGCCCAGTCAGCTAGTTTCCATCTAGTTTTTGGGACAGAATTCTTGACTGCTCGTCAGCTTTTTTATTTTCTTTTGATGTTATGTAAGAAGCTTGAATTTATATTATATTTGCCGCTGTTTGCACCATGTCCACATTTTTATGTCAATTTGGCTTAATTAAGGGTATTGATTCCCACCAAGCCTGTTGATCTGAGAGATGCGTAGCCATGGTGTTATCCATGCGAAGCAAGATTTTACAGTTATAAAGGTCCTTGACAAAGCATTTTAGTCCGAAATATGCTGATTTCAGCTCAGGATATGTTATGTGATGATTTGGCTGTTCCTCATCCCACCAGACATGAGCTTTTTCTGTCTCTGAGTAGCAGTCTCAGCCTGTAAGGTATGCAGCGGTGAATATTACATGATTATATGTAAACGTGCGTATATCTTAGACAATCATCGTGCCTTCTCGATCCAAAATTTTAAGTCTTTGTCTTCTTCATTTGCAAGCTTTATTTTTGTACCGTGAGCATCACCAAATTTTTAAAGAGCAGGGAAAATTTCTCGCTCTAACTGCTTTGCACATAGCCACTTGCATCTTACTGCTGGACATACAGCCACTAGTGTGCAACAAATTGTGTTAATTCTATTATCTTCCACCTTTTCTCATTGAAAAATTTCTTTTGATAGGCTACTTATTGACTTTTTTTTTGTAAATTTCATAATAAATTCCTGACTATTTAATATGAAACCTAGAGAAGTACTTTTTCTAAAGTAATTAAGAAACCTAGTGTTTCCAATAGTTCTATTGTTTCTGCTGATTGTTTACAGCATATTTTTTTGATTTAGCTATTAATGAAATATCTTAAAGATTGAGAACTAGTACTAGAACCTTCTCCCGAAGGATTAAGAAACAAGTTTTCATATTTTTGTGAAGGTATGAAGAGCGGACAAGTTAATAAGCATTTTTTAAATCTGGGTATGCATAATAACAATCGCGTGTCATTAGCCGTATTTTTGTTTCCACATCTTCTATTTTGATGTGCAAGGGAGTTATACATTTATTTAGAGCTTTGAGATTGGAAATAAATCTTTCTATTCTATTAGACTTTTGTCTCAGGAAATAACCAGAGAGATATTCTCTTTCCCAAAATATACAAACTTGTAATGCACCCTTATCCACTTGCTATATTATAGCACTTTCAATACCAAAGTACTCATCAGAGACAAGTTAGGTTGATTATGTTTTACCGGATAATACACTCTTAGATAGAAGAAAAACTTTTATTCAGATATTCAATTCAAGATAAACTGGTCTGACGTTATTTTTCGTGATGCATGCGAGAAAAACTGTATGCGACCACCTAATTTTCTTACCCTTATTTCCTAAAGAAATTTTGAGGGAAGTTGCGTGATAACTATCGTCCCTGGTGCCATTCCCTTTTGAAGCTCATCGGACTTTTTTCGGGAGGGCACTGCCAGTTTGAATGCATTTAGGTAGCTGATCCATACCTAGTGTTATGAAGGACCTTCTTGTCATGAAAATACCGTGGTCCATGTCTGATATTATTTGCCCTGTCGCTTTTACCTCGCTAAGACGGAGCTCTAATGGTATTTTTTGAGCTTTTAAAGGACGAGTGACCACTTAGCCTAGGTCACTAATTGTGGCACCTTGTTAATTTTGTGATGCAACTAGATATTGCTCTTTTTCATCACCAGAGTCTCCTATAAAGTTATTTACTTTTGGGTTTGCTACACGAGCTATCATCATGGAAATAAGCACACACGTTATCAAAAAATAATAATCAATCCTTTATTGACAAAACTTGTAGCAGATGTAGTTGAGTCAGTAAACGGGGATAAACTCCATTGACTGTTTTCAAGTTGGAAACTCTTACTACGTTATCCTCTTCAGAAAACGTTTTCATCACAAATCCTAGCGGTCATGATGCTTGAATTCATTCCCTTTCTTGGATAAGAAAAAAATTTACTTCTTTGACATTTGGTTGTTCTCTCCACTTTTTTTTATTAAAGAGCGTCAGTCAATATTCCCATAATCATCTCTTCCAAAATCGCTTCCCTAAATATTGCCATATTCGCCATTGCTTTTGATTAATCTCATTATTTTTAGTAAATAATCCAGGAGTTTCAATTTCAAAAGATTTATTTATCATAATATTATTCAGAGAATTACTTGGAGGATTATTACTATCTATTGACGAGTACGTTAGTGGACGACTATTCACAATGTATCCAGCTTCGTCAAACAAAGCTTGCAGAACTTTATCTGTTATATGCCTCTCTTTTGAAATCGCGTTAACACTCCGTTTTAAGGATTCTATTAGCCTTCTTCAACATCCTCCTATATGAAGAGACGCTGGTAGGATGAAGTTTTATTCGATTTTTCATCCTATCCTTTCTCCTTTTATTTTTTCTTGGTCGATGACTTTTCAAGCTTTTAGGAGTTTTTGATTAGCTGATCAAAAAGTTCTTCTATTATCAGACGACATCTATTTAATCCTGCCTCATCGGGCCATAAATCGTCATATTGTCATAATACATGAATTCGTTGCTAATGATCAAGCAATTGTTAAGTTATTTATACGCATAGTAAATCAAGTAAAAAGTACACCATATCGTTTGTTTGAAGTCGGATTTAAGGTTGTGCAGATTTTCAATTTCTTTTCTTGCGAGCCATGCAATTAAAAAAAATATCCTACGCAACAATGTATCTTCGTGATCTAGAACGATCTTCTCAACTCGTTGATTACTCTCTTAGTACCTTGATGTCCGTTCTTCTAGTGATAATGTTTTATCATCGCTTTAACATATGGATGCATTCCATCTAAACAAATCGGTCTTTTTCTCTGCATTTCCTGACAATATGCATGTTCAATTTTTCCTAATATCCTCAGTACTTTAAGTTTTTAATCGATATATAGGTTAAGACTTTCTAGTTTTCCGTTTTTCTCCACTTTTTTCATTAAATATCTTTCTTTAATGTTCTAAAAGTCCTGTGGGAAAATTTTTTGATAAACAGATGTCTACCATTTATGCTTAGCCTATTCCAATTTTTTAACTTCTAATAAAGTAAATTTTTGTCTTTTTCCAGGTAGTCTTGCGTTATCAATCAATCTCTTCTTCTACTCTGTAATACTTGAAATCCTTTTTCACGTTTAATAGGACTTAATTTCCGGAAGAGAATCATCGATGTGTTCAGTTTTTGCAACATCACTTATTTCTTTGTTGCTCTCCTTCCCTAAAGATGAAATATTAAGCCATTGTTCTTCTGGTAACCTCAAGAATTCCGGACCTTTAAACTACCTATTTTTGCTGTCAAAATTATTCGTTAGGACATCCTTTGTGCAGACGTCAGTCACGTTTTTATCTGTTGGAACCCAGTGCCACTCTTCGAAGTTAGACAATTCTAAAATTTTACTATATCAAAACGCTACTAAACATGAAAGTTTATTTTCAGTTTGCATCCATTGAAGAACTGTCCTATGGACGGACCAGAAATGTCTTAAATTAATTGTTAAGTCAAAAACTTCTCCCGTTACCTTTGCGAGTCTAACACTTAAAACTGCTGCTTAAAATTATAGTTTTGGTATCGTCAAATCAAAGCTACTTAAACAAAGCTAACTTCACTATTATCTCTATTTCGCAAATATAGAACCGATAAATACAATCTTTCACTTGCGTCACAAAAAGTGTGAAGTTTAACCATCGCTGCTACCTGTATCTTTGATGAATACAATCTTAAAAAATTTTTAATCTTGGATTCACAGCAATTCATTTAACTTAATTTTTCATGTATTAAAAATTTAGCAAGCTATTGCATAGTCCCAAACGAAATTATCTTTCCAAATTCCTCGAAGTAAAATTCCAACTTTAATTGTAATTGGTGACAGTAGCCCCATCGGATTAAAAACCGACATTGCTACTCTCAGCACCTTCTTTTTCGTAGTTATTTGTGAATATGCGATAATTGCTTTGTCTTTTCCTGAGGAATTTAAGGAGAACATAAGTGTGTATGTCGTTGCTTGCCAAACAATTCCGAGTACTCGCTGTCCATTGGTATCATTCATGGTAGTTAGCATATCTTTGGCCACGAGGAGTTTAAGAATTTTCTTTAAAACTTTCATAGAAATACTAGTTAAATTTCCTGATTTAAATCCTTCTTCTGCGTGGACAAATATGATTTCTCGCATCAGCTTCATTGCATTTTCTTCACTTTGTGTTTGATAAAAGTAATCATCTACGTGATGATTTTTTATCATGGCTTTTGCTGCTTTCGGATATACTTTCTCGAATGGTTTGGCGTTGTAATTTTTGACAAATTGTGCTAGGAATGGAGATGATGATGCTCCATACAACATAGCTGTCATTTAATAAACATTAAGTTTTTTATCTGTTTTCAAATCCTGACAAAACAAGCACTGTGCTTAACTATTTTTATCAGGAATCTTAACTTTATAAAACATCTCACGGATATTAGTTGTAAAAGCAATTCTGTTTGCTCTAAATTTGATTATTATATTGAAAAGTGATATGAACCAATCTGGTCTGGTAAAAATATGATCATTTAAACCTTTTTTTTATTACCTGTGCAGCTGCATCGTAAAAACGTCTAATTTTTTTAGGATTATTCACGTTGATTGCTGGAAAATTAGAAAGGAAACCTTTCTTTTCCTGATTCTTAACTTCTTCTAGACTAACTAATATTGAGTAATCTTTCTCTTTTAATTTTTAAACCTAGGCACAGTTGGCACTTCCAAGTCAGGTATCCTTTTTTAACTTGGTTTCTAACAATTTTATTTTGTGTCAAGCCATCTTCTTGCTGTCGGGAAAACCAGGTTCATCCGATTGACAAATTTGTTTAATTTTGTATCTTTTTCCTATATTTAGTATAGATGACATGGAAATTTTGATAGATCTCTTTTCTTCGTTGGTTTGACCTTGTTGAATTTTTAGGCAGTTATGTCAAAATTTTCTAGAGTAAAATATCTCTTAGCCTCTTCGTGTAGGTTCTTTTCATTCATCAAGCAATACAGAAGCGTGATTGCAGGATTCTGAAATCCGTGAACTCCTTTTGATGATAATTCAACTGGTCCATAAACTATTTATCTCAAGTTTGTTTTTGAAATAATTGGTGTGTCTTTTAAGTGTTCAATTATTTTTAAAAACACAAGGAGATAAGCATCATCTTGACAAATTGTTTTATCGCTTGCCCTCCTTTTGAAATTGAGATATTCACGTTATTTAGATGTGAATATCAACCTTTCCATTTGCTTATGTCTTATTTTTGTTCGGGCAGTTCCATGTCTTTCACAGTTTTAATTTTTCTGAGTTTGAAAAACTTGTTACAATGAATGCCTGAAATTTTGGAGCTTACAGTTTTTGATTTATTATCATATCAATAAATTTCGACTTAACATTTGCAGCACTGTATAGAATTCACACCGTCTAAACACATCTGCTGTGCAAAATCTTAGTCAATGAGAGTCGTGGTGCTTCCATCATCTAAATAGTTGAAACTGGACAAAACATATTGAGGACCTTCGAGTTAAAGTAAAATAATCTTTAAAATCACTTCATCTCGACCTGCATATATGGCATTATTAATTTTTTTTTTTTAATCTTTATCATTGTTTATTTTATGCAGCATTCGATGATAAAATATTTCACGATTGTTGATATTACAGGCCTTTCTTTTCTGACTTTTTTCTACATGTTTGTGAAGACAGCAAAAAGCATATTCTAGCTTTTTCCTCGAGATTTCGGATCACTGACCTTTTGTTTTTAAATCTTTCTTATAAGTGTTTCTGTTGTTAAATCTTGACGAAAAGTAATAAATGAATTTTCAGTCGATCAATGAATTTAAAAAAAAACTCCAGCTAGTTTCTAGGTCCATTTGAGAAATTCGTTCAAAGTTGCGGAAGCTGGTCAAATTTTATTATCGACGAGGCGACTTTTCCATTGGACAGATAAATGAAGTGCTGATGTATTTACAAGGATTAACAGCAAACTTTTCTTGCTGACAAATTTGCTGTAAGTTTTCTTTATTGCAGCTACGATGTTTCTTACTAGACCACTAAAGTCGTCAAATTTTTTTAATTTTTTGAGATTTTGAAATCTTTTTATCTGTCACAATTATTTCTAAAACAATGCCTTCTGGTTTTCCGTAGATTGAATCTAATATTTTAATAATCACATCCGGATTCTTGGACGTGACCAATAGCATTTCCACTTTTGATCTTGCATCTCCAGCTAAACTTTTTTCTATGGGAAAAATATTTTCTGCAGGTGAAAATCTACATGAATCAGATGACAACTTATACCGTGATATGAATGCTGGACAATGAAGCATTGAACATTTATCAAATTGTGTTAATTCGCTAAAGATTGTTTGACGAGCAATCATCCAATTTACATTTCAGGTTGAATCTTTCACTCAGTCATTCGTTTCAAAAGTAATAATTTTTTCAGACTAAAAATAATTCTTTGCCTACGTTTTCCATATCTTCTTTCTTTCCTTGCTTATCGATGTCTTCTAACTAGAATTGAATTTTGGATCTCTTGTTAGATTTTAAACTGCGTTGACGTCCACTATCCAGACGCATCTCCACAGAATCTTTTTCCAAAGCTACTGCTTGCTTCGCTAATGCTTTTTTTTTACCCATCAGCATTTCTTAAACTGACAGACGCTTCTGCTCAATTTTGAGTTCTTTTTGTTTAAAGCCTAGTCTTTTTCTTTACCTTTAATAGCATCTTCAGGTACAAAACCATCACATATGAAATCGTTGATTTCGATCTCCAAATCTAAAATGTTTTCCTGGCAGCCTGAAGCTTCCTCCTGTTCGATTACGAAATTTCTCTTAATTTCTAATTGCTTACGTGCGACATGAAATGCAATTTCTGAAGCAGATATGTGTAACAAATTGGAGTGTATACTGATATTTGAAGCTCTTGAATTTGCAATTTCTAATAGCCGGCTCAGAGATGCCAAGGATTCTACAGCTTTCATATGATCCAAATACTCTTGATCGTTCTTTTTAAAACTAAAAGTGTCAAACTTACGGATATTTCTTCTCACGAAATTTCCTCTCGCTAAGTTACCGCAAAGAATCATGCGGATATCTTAAAATTAATAAACGAAATTTTGCTCCAGAATTTTCTCTAAATTTTCTAAATCTTCAAAGGTGTGTTTAGACATTTTGACCTGTCACTAATCATGACAGATTTGCTTTTTCGCAGATAACTTCAAAAAGCAGATTTCCGGATTTCCTAGTATTTGCTAAGCGGTGGAATCTAATCCAGCTCGAAAGACCAATAATATTCTGTATAACACATTCTTTAGAAATTTCAATTTTTTATTATTATTTCGTACATCGGAAAAATCATAGAATGCACAGAACAACATAATGAAGTGAGCTGGCCAATAGGCACAAACAGATAGACGCGCGGAGGGTAAGAAAACCGCGAAAAATCCTTGAATTTGAAGATATAAAATCATTGTCATTGAATTGTCTGTATTGGGATTATTATCTGCTTAATCTTGAGGGCGGTGCAGAGAAATACAATTTATTTTTATCATAACGTTTTGCTGCATAAAAATTATATCAAAACTCATAATCTTGATGAATAAAAATTTAACAAAAATAAATCTCATAAAAAAGCCTCGACAAAATCCACATAATAAGAATTTTATTTATTCATTTATTATATAAAATAATAGTAATATAATTAATTTTTATATTTTAAGCCTTGTGAAGCAAATCTAAAATTTTTATTCAGAATCAAAAAATATCGTAAAAAGTTTATATAAAAGATTGTCGTTAAATATAAAAAATTATAATTATAAAATAAAAGCCATAAATTTTCTTTTTAAAGAAATTATTTTTATACTCATTGTAATTAATAATTATTACTAGCAGAAGAAAATATTTCATGTTGATCTCCAATATTCTTTTTTATTCAGTTGAATATCCAATAATTCCAACATTTTTATTTTCACCCATAAACTTTAGCATTCAGCGAATTTTATTTGTAATAAGAGTTATTTGGGTGAGAGTGAACTGGATATTTGCAAATAAAAATGTATGTATTTACATACGGAAAAATTGATACGAATTATAAATTGATTTGAAATATGAATGTCAACATTTTCGTTATTTTTTTCGAGCGCAGTTCATCAAAAAATTTAAATATCACGAAAAACGTGAAACGGCAGTCGATTTATACATTAAGTACTATAGAAGGAATAAAAAATACAAAATGATATTTGAACACATCTGTAACGACCCGATAGGGGTTTATCGCTCGAAAATTAATTTTCGACCGATTTTCGATTTCCATCTGTGAAAAAATGACTAATAATTCACGAAGAATTGAGCGTTTTTATTTCATACACGAATTTCCGATACACCTGGAACGATATTATCCAGCACCAAATATTACTTTTCCGGAAAATTAAACTATGCTGATGTATATGAAAAAATAAATTTATTATTTCTGAAAAATTTTCAGTATTTTAACAGAATATTTTTTTTAATTATAAAAATACAGCTTTGCCTGTTAAAATCTGTATTTTAATTCAAAAATTTATCTCTTTTGCTTGAAACTGCATATTTTTTTATTTAAACTGAAATTTTTTGTTTGAAAATTAATCCGTTTTGATATAAAATTAAACTATTTGTTTAAAACTCCTTTCTGGGATTAAAATTAGTTTTTTAAACCAAAAATTTACCTATTGCATTATAGTTAAAGATTCATTTGTTTTGTTGAAGATTTAACTAGTACGTCAAAAATTAGCCTTTTTAATGTATATAATTATTTTTTGTTGAAAATGCATCCTTTTGGTTAAAAATCAAACTATTTTTTTACAAATTTGTTGTTTTTTGGTTAAAGATTCATCATTTCAGTTGAAAAATCATTTTTTTTTAGAAAATTTAGCCGTCTTGTTGATGATTAGTTTTTGAATTGAAAATTCACCTCTGTATTTGGTTGAGAATACTTATTTCGGTTGAGGATTTATTATTTTATTTACAACTTCAATTCGTTGGTTAAAAATATATGTAACTATTTTGTTAAGAAAATTTTTTGTGTGCTAAAAGTTAATTTTTTTTACTTAAAATTTAAAAATTTCTTACTTTGTTGAAAATTAATCTTGTTGAACTAAAAATTCATGTATCTTATTCACAATACTTCTTTTTTGGTGAAAAATTAATCTTTTTAGCTGAAAATAATTTTTTTTATAAAGATTTATTTTTTCAGCTTAAAATTCGTTTATTTAGTTCAATATTCAACAATTTTATTGAAAATTATATTTTTTTAAGAAAAAATTCATCACAAATTTTATCTTGTTTAGTTGAAAATTCAACTATTTGGTGGAAAATTAATTTCTTGTTGAAAGTTTATTCTTTTATTTGAAAACTGCATTTGCTTGACTAGAAATGTAAATATTTTGTTTTAAATTCCTTTTTTTAAATCGCAATTTTTTTTAATAAAAATGGATCAATTTAATTTTTTGTTAGGGATTGAAATTTTTTTGTTGAAAAGTAAGCTATTTAGATAAAAATTTAATTGCTTTTTAAAAATTCATGTGCCTCGCGAAAATTCATCTCCTGTTGTAGCAAATTAATCTTCTTGGTTAAAAAATATATCATTTTGGTTAAAATATAATTTCCCTGTTTGAAAAAACTATTTTGTTTAAACTCACTTTCTCATGCAAATTAATTTTTCAGTTAGAAAATTAGCTGTTTTGTTATTTTATGCAAAATTATCCTTTTCAGTTGAATATTCGTATACCTTGTTAAAAATACAATTTTTTATGTAAAATTAATCTACGTTGTTATAAAAAAATTTTTCATTTTGAAAAAAATTAACTAATTGATTAAAAACACATTTTGTGTTGAAAAATTATTATTGAAAAAAATAATTTTTTTTGTTGAAAATTTAAATATTTTGTTCAATGTTAGTTTTCTTTTTAGTTTAGAATTAACGGTTTTAGTTGAAAATTCATTCTTTTGATTGAATAAGCAGCTATTTTGTCAGAATTACTTTTTTTGTGGTCAAAAAGTATTTTTTACCGAAAATTTAACTACCTAATTTTTGGTTAAAAATTTATTTCCTTAGTCAAAAATTTAGGTATTTTATTTAAACTAAATTTTTTTATAAATGTTAATTTTTTTAAAGAACATCAACCATTTCATTATTATACGATAATTAACTTTCTTAGCTAAATATTCATGTATTTTGTTGGAAACACAATTTTTTGCATAAAATTGATCTACTTCGTTGGAAATACAT